>CAUYPK010085113.1:0-52067 GCA_963574355.1 Loris lydekkerianus | reverse complement strand
CCCCCCCCCCCCCCCCCCCCCCCCCCCCCCCCCCCCCCCCCCCCCCCCCCCCCCCCCCCCCCCCCCCCCCCCCCCCCCCCCCCCCCCCCCGCCCCCCCCCGCCCCCCCCCCCCCGCCCTCCTTGCTGGGTCCTCACACAGTCTGTCTTCTGCCCAGGAGTGTGCCTGATTTCTGCCTGTCCACATTTTCTCTTCCTAAAGTACACAAGTCAGATTGGATTAGGATCTACCCTAAAAGGTAATCACCTCCTGAGAAGCCTGATCTTAGAGTACAATCATTCTGAGGGGTTAGAGGGTTCAGGATATGAATTCAGTGGGGCAGGGACTTGGGGGCAGGGGATGGCAGACAAGATTCAGACCACAATGTTGCCCAAGCTGAAATTCAAATTTGATCTAAGTCTGATGGGTTTCCCCATTATACTTGAGTCCAATGCTAGAGACAGGGACTTTATGCTTTGAAGGCAGCCAATTTACAAGCTACTGTCTCTATCCCCTAAGAGTTTTCAGCATAGTAGAGGAGAAACAGAAGTCAACCACTCACTCTAATGCAAATACAGTTATACTCTAACCAAATACAGTTACATAACAATATTCTAACCAAATACAGTTATGCAGCGAGAGAACCTCGGGAGACCATGTAGCAGAGTCCTGCAGTACCAATCTCAGTCTGCAGCTCGGTTGCACACACAAGTGAAGTCGGAATCCGACCCGCTCATTCAAATCTGTGTACTGATTGTCCATCAGGCACCATGTATTTGCTCTTGAGATACACTACGTAGCTTTAAGTGATCATTCAGAGAAGTATCCACAAAATAAATGCAGTAATTTATTTAAATATCAAACTGTCTGATATTTCTTATTGTCTTGCACAAGGTCTTTGTGGGTAATCCAAATTTGCTGATTAAAAGGTTGTTTTTTTTTTGTTTTTTTTTAACTAAAGTTAATTGACTATATAGGTTTGGGTGGAAGATTTGGGCTTTTTTTTTTGTTTTTTTTTGTTTTTTTTTTTTTTTTGCCAGGCAGGCACATTTACTGTGCAGTGTTTCGGTGTGATCCCTGTCGCTTATTGGTGAACACAAAGATCTCTTACATGTGGGCCCAGCCCCACTCCAGACTTAGAACCTTGGCTGAGGGCTGGGGATGATGAGAAGGGCAGGCCCCTAGCTCGTCTCGGAGGTGAAGACTGCCAGGCCCCGCTGTCCTGGGGACACCACTGTCAGGGCCTCCACCTCCCCACCCCCACGGGTGAGCTTCTGGAAGTGGATCTCCAGGTTATTGTGCAGCTCTGGGCCATCCAGGACATCAGGAATGCTGAGCACCAGCACTGAGTGGGACACTGGCTGGAACTTGACCTCAGCCTTCTGGATCTCCCCATTCATTTAGGGGGAGGCTGTCAAAGGGACCTGCGACCCACCCAGTGGCACTCTGAACTGGCCAGTCTGGCACAGGCGCTGGGCCACCTCATCCTGAGCAAAGCCCATCATGACATTTTCTTGCAGCAATTCCCGAGTCTCCACATCACCACCCCCATTCTTCGTCTTACCAAAGAAGATCTCCAGCTTGTCCAGCAGCTCCTCCTCATTCAGCTTCAGGCTAGCAGGAAACCCACTGATCAACACTCCCTGGCCTCTCATCTGGCTGGATACCTGGATGGTGGTCACCACGGGCAGCTGCAAGGGCTGGACCTGCACCCGTAGCTGGCACTCCTTCATGTCAATCACATGCTCCTTTTTTTGCAGCACCCGGTCAGCCACTTTGGGGTCATCAAAGGTGATCAGAGCAGAGCCTGCAGGCAGAGGGCAGCAGATGCTCAAGTTGGAAATCAGAAACTTGGGCACTTTCCTATCCTCCTGGGTGTGTCCTCGGAAAATCAGGGGGATCTCAGGCACTGAGAATGGGAGCTTGTTTGGGGGGGGAGGAGCCCCTGTGCTTATTTTGAGTCTTATTTTGTCACCCTGGATAGAGTGCCACCACAGCACAGCTCACAGCAACCTCAAACTCTTGGGCATATGTAATTCTCTTGCCTCAGCCTCCCTGGTAACAAGAACTACAGGCGGCTGCCACAACACTCGGCTATTTTTTTTGTACTTGTCATTGCTGTTTAGCAGGCCCAGGCCAGCCCCAGTGTATGTGGCCGGTGCCTTAACCACTGAGCTAAGGGCGCTGAGCCTGTTTGGACTGTTTTAAAAAATGCTATGCTGCTTTCCAGCAATAATAAATATTCACTGTTGGAAGTTAAAGCAAGTGGGACTGACTAAACAGTTGAAATAAAGTTTTGTGATGGAATGATTCCAGTGCATACCTAGAGACCCACTTAAAACTTGGCTCTTAGTATAAAAGAGAAGAATTTGTACAGAAGATAATAAAGAGATTTTTGGGATAAGTAATCTGAAATTGTCAAGAAAAATCTGATATGATTTCTGCATCCAGATCTGTGCCTCTCCGTTTCTTTTTACAGAAACTCAGAATCCTGGACCAGTCTCTGCCTCTCTACACTGAGCTCATGATGTTAAGGTCCTACACACGGAAAACGAGGGACACCAGCTGGACCTGTCCAGCACAGTGATGCAAACGAGTAGTATTTCAGAGGTTTCTATATTGTATTGGTGTTTATCTGTTTAGAAAAAAGCATCATGATTAAGACTGGGTCACACTTTGCAGATCACAGGAGCCACATTTTTGACAGTTTTAGATTTGAGACACCACACATGTTCCCAGAATTTCAGGTAAGACCACAGAGCCCAGAGAGCTCTGGATGGCATTAAATTCAGCCTTCTCATAAAAGATGCCCCGTGGTTGCCACGGCAACACCCTCCTTCCCATTCGAAGGACACCTTCTTCTTCTAGATGGAAGTGTTTATTTGGTGTCTATTGGGAGACTATATTTTTCTATTGAAATATGTGGCTGAAAGGACATTGAATCGGAATTCACCAAGCCGTCTCTGAGATTGCTGTGTACGAATCCGTGTGAAGATTATACGCAGCTCCTTCCTAAAGGCCTCCTTTCACGGCAACTAGACATGTCATATCTCTTATGAAGGTTTTATTTCTTCTTTTAACAGTATTTTAAAAGGCCTAATTTGAAACCCTAAGGATTTAAGTCACCAGCTTTGTTTTTAGTCCTCCCAGAACCAGGTATCCCAGTTTGGGTTAAGTGAGCTTTTGCAGTTTTATGAAGAAATGAGTTTTCGTGATGCTGGCAAGGAGTCACTAACTAATTTACCTGGAAATGGTCATCTGCTTTTACAATTTGAATTCCTGCCATGGATTGGGTTTCTGTTCATTACAGAGAGTTACTTCTTGCTGATAATTTAGTCAATGTGGGACTACTGCAGTGCCCACCCCAGGACTCTCTACCTACCTGCCCATGTGTCTGAATCCGTTTCCTTATCTGAATAACTGCTTACCTGTCCACGCTCCTCTGACATTGCATTCTTGCAAATTTATCATCCAAGAAGAACTATTAATAACTTTATTCAAAACAAACAATAATCCAAAAAGAGGTTGCCCTGATTCCTTTTTGACTATTGAACTTAGACTAAAAGAAAATTAATAAAATGACTGAAGCATGAAGAACACCAAACCAAAATGAAACAAACATCTTTCCATATAACGAAGAAAGATTTTTGTAGACTTTAACTTAAATGAGTAATTAAATAAATATTTACTTCCATAATGTAAGAGCTGAAATCAAAGATACAAAGATTAAAATAAACAATTTCACAGGAGATGAAAAAAATGTGCTTGCAAAAATTAGGAAAAAAGTGAGAGGGAAAAATAAAACCATCCAAAGGTCACCTTGGAAGTAGTAAGAGAAAAATTAGACACTGCTAAAAGCATGAAATAGAACATGCTAGATCGTCTTGTGAAAAGTGAGCCAGGCTTTTATTTTAAAAAAATAAAGAATTTAAATGAGGAATATAGGAGATAAAAATCCTATATACAAATAAGTAGTGTCTCTGAATTCAAAGTAAATAAATTGAGACCCCCCCCAAATAAAACATAACTGAAATTTAAAATTTTATTAAAATACATGAAGGCTTGAACCTAGAGATTGCAAGATGACCTTGCCTCTGAAAGATAGATTCAGAAGATTCAATGACAATCCAATAAAAGTTTGGAGTTCAGAATTAGAAACTGTCCAAGATACTACATCACTTAGAGAGAGAAAATTTCTAGAAAACCGCACAAAATGCTGAGAAGTGCAACATATGGGTGTGTGACACAAAAAACAAAATATTCAACTACATGTGTGCTTAAAATTTTTCATTAGAAATCATCTCTGTTTTTTTCTTAAATATTCAGTCCTACAACATTAAATGATATAGTAAAGGGTGTAACAGACATCCTAGTCTTGTTGAATCCTTTAAAAGAAATACATCCAAGTTTTACCATTGTATATGATATTTGATGTTGGAAATATGAATATATATATACGTATTTAGTACATGTATACTTATTTTTATGTTAATATATTTTTATATATTTTAAATAGTATATTCTAAATACTCTCTATATGTATTCATATAAATATATTCTTCTCATCTACACTTTTGAGTTTTTTAAAATAATATATATATATAAGGTTTTTTTACTTTTTTACATTTTTCAATCATATTTTATATCACATATATTTATATATATTTACAGTTTTATATTTACTTTTATCTTATATTTATATATACACTATACACATTCTAGTCTTTTAAGTTTTTTTTTTAATCATGTATAAAGGTTGAACTTTATTAAAGTTTTCCTTCTTCCTCTCGTGAAATCTTTACAGGATGTTTCATCATTCATTTTAATATTATATTCGTATATTGATAGAATTCTCTGATGTTAACATATCTTTTTTATAGATAAAATGTATTTGATTATTTCTGATTTTATGCACTGTTTTATTCAAGTAGCTATAATTTTACCGTTCTTCTATACATTTTTTACTTCAAAAATTCAATTTAGACTATTTTTAAATTTTCACACCTGGTTTTCTTTTGATTCAAGTTGGAAGTATATATTTTTATCTACTTATATTCAGCTTTTCTATGTCTCCAGGGAATTTTATTAGAAAATACAGGGGTACCTCGCAGATTCTGCAGGTTTGGGTTCAGATCACGCAAATGAAGCAATTTTCTCAAGAAAATGAATCATACAAATACTTTGGTTTCCCAATGCATACAAAATTATGATTATACTGTAGTCTGTTAAGATTGCAATAGCATCAGGTCTAAAATGCAATATAAGTACCTTAATTAAAATTACTTTACTGCTCAAAAATGCTAACAGTACTCTGGGTCCTCCGTGCCTTTAGGGTTGTGATTTTTCTTGTTGGTGGAAGGTCTTTCCCTGATGTTGAAGGCTACTGACCAATCTTGGTGGTGGTTGCAGGAAGGTGTGGTGCCTGTGACAATTTCTGAAATCAAGACAGCAATGAAGTTTGCTTCATCCACTGACTCTTTTTTTTTTTTTTAATGGAAGAATTCTCTATACCATGTGATGCTGTGAACAGCATTTTACTCACACATCTTTTTTCAAAATTGGAGTCAATCCTCTCTAACTCTACCATTGCCTTGTCAACTAATTTTATGTAATATTCGAAATCCTCAGTTGTCATTTTCACACTGTTCACGGCATCTTCACCAGGAGCAAATTTTATCTCCAGAAGCCACATTCTTTGTTCATCTATAACAAGCAACTCCTCATCTGTTAAAGTTTCATCATGAGATTGTAGTTGTTCAGGCTCATCTCAGGCTCCACTTCTAATTCTAGTTCTCTGGCTATTTTGATCACATCAACAGTGACTTTCTCCTCTGAAGTCTTGAACTACCCAAAGACATCCGTGAAGCAAGGGGGGAACAAACTTCCCCCAAACTTCTGTTAATGTCAATTATTTTGATCTCCTTTTATGAATTTCTCTTGCCAATGTTCTCAATGGCATCTAGAATAACGAATTCTTTCCAGAAGAAAGAATTTGTCTGATCCATCAGATAAATCACTGTCTATGGTGGCTATAGACTTAAAAAATGTATTTTTTTAAATGATAAGACTTGAAAGTCTAGTCCCAGATACTTGGGAGGCTGAGGCAAGAGAATTGCTTAAGCCCAGGAGTTTGAGGTTGCTGTGAGCTGTGACACTATGGCACTCTACCAAGGGTGACAGAGTAAAACGCTGTCTCAAAAAAAAAAAAAAACTTGAAAGTCAAAATTAGTCCTTCATCTATAGCTGCAGAATGGATGCTTTGTTATCAGTACACCTGCCTTGTACATCCCCAAAGCTCTTGGGTCACCAGAAACATTGTCAATGAGGAGTAATATTTCAAAAGGAAAATATTTTTCTGAGTAGTAGATCTCAACAATGGGCTTAAAATATTCAGCCAACCACACCATAAATATATGTGCTGTCATCTGTGCTTTGTTGTTCCATTTACAGAGTATAGGCGAAATCAATTTGGCATAATTCATAAGGGCTTTAGGATTTTGAAATGGTAAATGGGCGGTAGCTTCAACTTACAGCCACCATCTCAGCCTCTAATGAGAGAGTCAGCCTGTTCTCTGGAGCTTTAAAGCCAGGCGTTAACTTCTCTTCTCTAACTACGACAGTCCTAGATGGCATCTCTTTCAATACAAGGCTGTTTTATCTACATTGAAAATTTGTTCCTTTTATGTTCTGGAGGTGGCTTCTTTCCTTAAACTTCATGAATCAACCTATTGTAGCTTCCAGTTTCCAACTTTTCTCCTGC
Organism: Loris lydekkerianus; assembly: GCA_963574355.1. Classification (NCBI taxonomy): domain Eukaryota; kingdom Metazoa; phylum Chordata; class Mammalia; order Primates; family Lorisidae; genus Loris; species Loris lydekkerianus. Next base: position 45,329 of record CAUYPK010085113.1, on the reverse strand, counting down.
AGCTTCCTCACCTCCCTCAGGCTTCAGAATTGTAGAAAGAGGCTTACTCTGGGTTTGGCTTTTCCTTAAGGGAAGTCCGTGGTGTTTGATCTTTCTCCAGACAAACTCAAACTTTTTTCATATCACCCAATTCATATTTTTAAATCATTTCTGTGTTCACTGGGATGGCAGTTAAATTTTCCTTCCAGAACTTTTCCTTTAATTTTCCTTTCAATCTGCACCATGAAGAGTTCAGGCAAATGCCCAGTGCAGGAGACTCTGGAATTAAAACTTGATCCTCACACCCAGCACTGCTCTTTATAGATGTTTCTCTTATTTTTAATGAGGCAGCACTTGAGACATGAAAGCCTTAGAACTGAGAAGTGAATGCTCAGAGGGTGGCAGGTCTGCCCACACCTGCTATCAACCGAATTTTTTCTTTATTTTTCTTTTTTTTATTCTTGAAATTGGGGGGAGTTTGTCTGTGGTTTTCCCAGGGTGCCATGGAAGAGAAAAAAACCCACTTAAAAGTGATCTGTACCTATCTTCCCATAGTGGCACCCAGTCCTATTATCCTCTCACACACACATGAGAATGGTTTGTGGGTTTTGTTTATTTTGCTGTATTTTAATTGATGAATGCTCTTCCTTTCCTGGTGGAGGTGGAGAGGATTGACCCCAATTTTGAAAGAAGTTCTACTGTGGAAGTTATTAGAATTAGAAAGTTCCTTTCTAATATGCAGATTAAGGAGGTGAAGGGTGTGTCTTCCTATATTACTTTCCTGAAATGTGCCCATACTTTCTTCATTGTTGGACTGATACTTACTTTAGATGTGACATTATGTGAGGTCAAGTTATAATCTCTTTGGCTCTTCTGAGCTTTTTCTGTGCCTTCCTCTCTTTCTTATAGGTGTATGTGAAACTACCTGTACTCTGCTGGGTTTTTTATTCTAAACCTGAATTCGAGACATGCCCTTATCATTACATTCCTGTGTGACTCCACTGTGAAATAATGACCATATCTGAGCTTCTGTAGGTCTCTGGCTTTTCCATTATAACATGGAATTAATACTATCTATGTTGCAGTGAGGGACGATGCAAGGGAACAGAAGCTTTGCTGCGAATGCAAGCTTGCTCCTGGAATGTTTCGGAAAACAAGAAACAGGCTACATCTCAGATTGGCATGTAGCAAATGGGCTTTATTTGGGACCACCTTATATAGTCAAGCAGTCACGTACACTCCACTAGTCTATAATCAAAGAATTTTCCTTCTTAACAATTCGTAGCTAACTTTGCTTGAGGACCTCAATTCTAAAAATCAACAGTATCTATTCAAAACATCCCATCTTACATTATTTATGGACATGCTTCAACTATCTGTAAAAATCAGAAACTGGGGGGATAATACTCAGGATTTCCATGTGTCCATTGCGATTTAAGAGACAAGCTTTAAGATTCTGTTTATCCACAGAGCTTGAGGCTATACAGCTGTTAAGACAATGTTTTTCTCATATCGTCAACCTCTGAGCTGTATCTCCAGTAGGTTAGCTCTTAACCTGTGACCTTATCTGGGCTTAACAACCACATCATAAAGTCACTGCGAATAGAACTTTACCTCCTACTTCACAGGCTCTATATGCTGACCAAGGCGGCTAGCTGTCAGCTACTGTGTTAGCAAAAATCATTTCAACTCGCCTTTCCCTGCCTCAATGGCACACGTGTGGGAATCTATCCCACATATCTACAACATTTAGTTGTTGTGCTAAAGATGATAAAATATGTAGGTTGTTATGGAATGCCATGCAAGTCTTCTTTCAAGATAAAGACACACATTTTCCCCCAGCTACTGGGAAGATTGATTATTCACCACCACAAATATCCTTCACTGGAAACAATTGTCTCCCTCAAGGCCATAACTACTCCCCAGTAGGACACTTTGTCCCGTGACTGGGTCCTGTGGAGTACAAATGGCTGATCCCTTGCCCTAACTCAGGACAGATCTCTGAGCTGTCCTGATTTCCTGTCTCCCCTTATGATTAGCTGGGCTCTCTGTAGTGTAAGGTCTCCTTCTTTCAAACTTGGTTCTCTAACTCCAATTATGATCACAGTACTTAATGCACTCTCCCCCCCCCCCCCAAATCTCCAGCTCACAGATCTTTCCATCTCAAAATCAGTTTTCTTATTGAAACAGACATAAGTCATATTTTTAAAAATATCTATATGCTATATCATATCAAAGTAGTATCAGCTCCTACTTATCAAATGGCAAACATTGAAAACCAGACCTATAGGAATTGAGTAGAGGGGAATAAGACTGTGGGAAAAAAATCACTGTGGCTCATGAGTTGAGGTAAGGTCCACAGGGATGGGATGCATGACTCTCAATTTGAATGAAGATGAAGGTTTCTGAGCTCAACGTATGCTGCATCTTCCTCTGAAATTGCAACTCTGGCTTCTTGCATAGATTACTTTTGGTATCTGGCTCCTGTAAGCAAGAATGAGATAATTAAATAGATACCTTCTGACACGTCCTTCATTCTAGAGGTGGCAAGACCTAGACCAGGCTCTATCCATGGTACCTTTTTGCAAAGCCTCAGATCCAGGCTAAACCACAGATGCCATCATTTTTATTTTATTTTAAATATCTGACAAGCCAAACAATGTTTGTAATGACTCTACTATAGCTCCTCTGAGCTGTTTGATGTTTACACAAAATGTGCCTTGGTGCAAAATCTGTGGGAGGTGGTGTCAAGGAGAATGCCTAACAGTTTGAGCATCTGGGACTAATGAGCTATCACCAAACACTTGGCTTATGCATGACCAATCTGTTTTTGAAGACTGTGAGTGCTGACGGTATCAATAAAGATAGACTGTGATGGGAAACATTTGCTCTTGTGCAACAACATGCTTGAATGCTTCGGTCAGAAGGAAGGAGAGCACAGAAGGAATATGGGCCATAAAATGAAGAGATGAGAAATGTGTCCAAGTTAATGCAGAACAGGGATGAGAGAGGGCAGGTGTGAAAGAGTGCTGGCATTCCCTTTCCTTTACCTTTTCTTTCTTCATTTATTTTATTGGTAATCCTTACTTTCAACAGTCAAAGAACATTTACAAAGTACTTATGTTCTCCCTGCAGGAAGTTATGGTGTAGTAACACGATTATGTTTACGGAATTGCTTTAAATAAATGTTCGAATCACTTGGTGCATGCCATTAAAATCTAACTGTATTGGGCTAAATAGGCACGAACTAGAGAAATTATAACATTAATCCATTTTTAATACATTTATTTGCATAATTTAAAATATATTCACTCATCTTGAAAGAGCTCGTACAAAGAAAATGATACACACGGATACATGTAAGTGGTTGCAAAGATGGGGTGATGGGAATAAGGTGTGGGTATGAGAGAGAATGAAAAGGAGATAAAAGAAGTTTTTTTGCAGAAATCAAACATGACTATGCACCTTGAGTGGGAGACATTGAACTCCATGTTTATATCCAAAGAGAAAATATCTCCCCCCAAAAAATCTCAAATGATAACTCTAGAGACAATGGCAAACCCATAAAAGAAAGGGAAGGCTACTTGTCTGTGTTCAGCCAATCCACCGACAGGGAGGAAGACAAGCAAGGCCAAAGGCAGAGGGAGGCCACCAGGGTGGGAGGACGGTCTTCCCACTGAAGGAACACACATGCTACGATTAAGCAACTGGAAAATATTCTCTCAGTTCTCTTGCTTTCTCCTTGATTAAACGACTCTCTCTTCTATTGCTTTGTTCATTTGGAAACTTTAGCACATGGAGACAGACTGTGACTATCTCTTGCTTAGAAAGAACCCAAGTGTCGGGCAGTCCTAATGCAGAACACAGGGTGTGGGCACAGAGTGGGCTCCCTAAGCCAGTGCCCCTGGTGAAGTGGCCCTTCTCATGGACTTTTGCTAGCCATGCAGGTATTAGAAAAGATCTTACTAGAAACACTCATTTTCTCTGGTATTATAGTGATACTATGTATAATTCACATAAATCATATCAATTTGGAGTGTACAGTTCAGTGCTTTCCAGTCTATTCAGGAAGTTGTGCAACAATTACCACAATATAATTTCAAAATGTTTTTATAACTCCCCAAAGAAACTTCCTACACATTTATCAGTGGTCTCATTCCCAACCTCACCCTCTAGTCACAGGCAACCCTAATGTACTTTCTGCATCTTTATAGGTTGACTAGGAAATTTCATATATATGTAGTGAAAAGTGGTTTTTGTGATTGAATCCTTTCATTAGCTTAGTATTTTCATGATGCATATCATTGAATATGTTTATTTAAGTAGCCCCAAAGTAGGAAGTGCTTATCAAGCACAGAATGCGTTTCTATTCTTCTGTAATTTACTTTCTTCTGTTTAGGAAATGATTTTGGTTATTGACTATAAGGTACATCTAGTCATTCTGAAAGGAGAATGTTTATGTTTATCAGCAATCCCAGACTCACGTGACCTACCTTTGCCTATGTAATTCCCTTGAGTCTGTAAGTACATAGGATATCACCATATGATAGAGGGAAGAAGGGAGACAGAGGGGAGGCCTTAATACCCCTGTAAGTCATGTGAACAGGCTGGAGACATTCTGGTAGTCTCTCTATTCACTAGTAAACCAAGGCTCGTACTTTTCCTTCCATGTTTTTGTAGGTTGTACATCGATCATGATAGACATTTATCTCGGTTTAACTTATCTCTTAATATTTTTACACATCTTTTAAGTAGAGCTGACAGAGAACGTGGTAATGAGAGGATGGAGTTGTAGGCTGACGGCAGCGACCCTGTCAGCATCCCCTGTCTCTCCACCAAACAGCTTTTCACCAGAGAGAGACACAACCAACACGGTCCCAAGTTATTTGTTCTTTGTCACTTTCAGTGCAAGGGAATGTCACCTATTTGTTTCCTGAGAACCTAATACAACGCCTTCCATGCAGCAGCTTTTTTCTTTAACAAATGTGAAAGAAAGAGAAACAAGAAAGAAAGGAAAGAAAAGGAAGGAGAGATGGATGGGGAGGGAGGAAATAAAATAACAAAAACAATCAAACCAGAAAATTATCTGAGACTAGATGCACCTCTCAGATGGGCTCATACATCAACATAAATGAGTCCCATCTCATTGGTTTAGTTGGATTTTACCAGATGTTAAGTGAGATATTTCCATGATAGGATTCATAAGCAATGTCTTTACATAGGTGAAATGTGCTTTAATGCTGAATTGCTAGCACCACAAACTTAAAGTTGTGATGACAATCTAGTTGGTTTTGCATGAAGAGTATCAAAGTTTATTTTTCAACAGCCAATATTGTGGCATAAAGTAAGGGTCTCTGTGTGTGTGTGCATATGTGTGTGCATATGTGTATGTGTATACAGATGGTAGATATAATCAACTTTATGCCTATTTTAAAAATAACTTAAATAACAAAGTAGAACAATGAGAAATAAAACTGTTAATTTCATCCTAGTGTCATCTGATTGCACTAATATTTGTGTGAGAGTAATTTTTATCCTTAATAATAAATGTACTTGGAGTTCTAATAGATGGAATCATTTTGTTGTCTTTCTACTTATGAGAAATTGAGCTTCAATACCAGCTTTGAGTTCTAGGCACCCTGTTTATAATTTTGAAGTAGCATTAATATTTAACTATTTGATGTTCAAACATGTTAGAGACCTAAAAGAGAGGGATTATTCAGAGGATATACAGATACAATATTATTTGAAGATGTACTTGTTTATAAAAATTAATTGTACTTACATCAATATCAATTTGCTATTATGGTAGTTTTCTTAATTAGGCAATTGATTCAAATTCTTTTCAAAATCAATGAACATATTAACAGAAAGGAAACAAAAAGTTGACAAATGTGACATGTTCCTGTTAATTTTTTAAAAAGAGGTAAATGATAGCATTTTTCTAACCATCAAAAAAAAGCACAACTAAAAAATATTGTTGAGAGTTAGGTATGGCAAAACTATTTGAAAAAACAAAGGAAATAATAAAATTCAAGATATTTATTATATCTGATGGGGAAACAGAGGTGTGGGCTTGTAGAGGGGCATAAAGATAGTTTCAGTACCATTTCTTGTAAAGGAAGATGCACACACAGGCACACGCATATGCTCACGTCCACACATGTGCACGCACACACATGTTCATGCACACATGTACACATACATGTGTGCACACTCATATGCTCATATACACACATGTGCTCACAGACACATGTAAGTACACACACGTGCTCAGTATACATGTGCTCACATACACAAATGTGCACGTGTACAAATATATGCTGACATGCACACCTACATGCATACACTCACATAAACACATGCACACACATACATATGATCATGTGCACATATGCACACATAGAGGGGTGCACTCTGCATACGCTCACATATGCACATATGCACACATACATGCATACGCTCACATACACAGATGTGCTCACATACACATCACATATTTGGGAAGGCACATAACTGGGAAGTGGGATTGCTTCAGTGGGAAGAAATTGGAGATCAGGGTAGGAACCTTAATGTTTAGCATGTTTTTTGTATTGCTGAAGTATTTACATTTAAATAGGTGTTTGTAAATGTTAAACGAAAAATATAAACTCATTAATCAAATAAAGTAAGAAAAAGCAAATGATGATACAAAAATAAAAGAAAATAAGCACATCTAAATTATATCAAGAATTTCTTCTGTTTCACCCGTAATTGTAAGCACCTAACTCCAATTAATGTTTTTAACATCAAAGCCTTGTCAGCCACATGGCATTACTTTTTCCATTTTACAAATAAAGACACTGATGCTCATGCCATCCTCTAACTGGCTCAGGATCATACCCCAGACAAATAAAACAGCTGAGACGCTGAGCTGGTCTGGGGGACATCGTGCCTCTCTCCCGGCCTGCAGGAACTGAGTCTCTAGGAAGGCACTTGTCCCTGAGGTGCTCCCACCAGGCTTTTTCCTTCCTTCTGGATAAAGAAATAGGAATCATTGGTGCTCCCTTTGCAGCCATCAGTCCTTCTCTGTCACCTAAGAAACTAATCATAAAAATAACACAAAGATGGCAGAAAAAAACTTTCCATAGCCTGTCAGAGTCAACTCAGAGAATTTCAAAAAGGAGAGACCTGCAAAGGATTAGCCAATGAGATGTGGTAGTTTAGATAAATAAGAAAAGATGGGGGTGGGGAACATCTCCAGGGCCAGCCTGAGTCAAGAGTATGAGAAAGGTGGGGTGCACTCTGAGCCACAGGCCACCCCGAAAACAGAAGCTTGGCCCTCGTAGAAGGAAAGTAATTTAGTGGAGAGCAAATCCCCGCAGTTTGACCAAAGTCCAGAAAGCCTTAGAAAGGTCTTTGCAAGGTGTCATCTTCCGTTCCGTTTACTGTCACCTGGTCCTGCCTCAGCTGACTTGGTTACCCTGCTGGGAAGGTCAGGAACAGCCCGAGCAGCGAGCAGGGAGCAGAGGACAGGGAAGGGGAGGCCGTGCGTCTGGAACACAGCTGGCACAGGTCCATGCTCTGCCCGCTGCCAGCTCGGTTCTCCTGCCAGCTGGTGGCATAATTTGTGGGGAGGGCTCAAAGGTAACCCATGTGTCGGGGCACTTCTCGGGCCAGATGGAAGGAGGACAAAGGGAGTCACGCATGGCTGGTGTCGTAGTCACTGTTCCATTTGGCACAGAGCAGACCTGGACAGAGGGTGGCCCCAGGAATGTGGGGGAGCCCTATGTGAACCTCAGTAACTCTGCACCTCCCTGGCCGGCCATCTGGGCAACCACCAGGAAAAGTCTGCACTCTGTTCTCTAAGAACTGAGATTAACCAAGTGATTATTTCTCAGTGAGGGCCTTTTCACATGGCTGAAATCCTAATTTCTTTCACAGCTACAGAAGAGACTGTTAACCTGTGCACCTCCACAATTTAAAAAAAAAAAAAAAAAAAAAAATTGCACTTAAATAATTGATTGTAGCACTATCTTTCTGCCATACAAACAGCCAACTTCGAAAAGTATATATTATTTAATCACTATCATCCAAATACTTCCTTGAAGCTGATATGGTCTGTTGAATTCTGGATTCATATGCGAGAACTATTTTAAAGAAATAGATCCTTGACACAATGGGGGATTTGACAGGATTTGTATTCTCAAATCTCCAATGTGGCTGTTGACACTGAAACATCTCACAGCAAACACTCCTGGGCCTTCTTAACTGGCAATCTCCAGTTGCATTAGAAAATGGCTGGGAGGAGGCTTGGGGAGTGATTGACTGAAAGAGGGGGGTCTGAGTTCATAATTATCTCCTAGCTAATGTTACCTTTAGGATGGCACAGCCTCTTCACGGGCTGAATCGTGATAATAATCCACAGAACAGCAAATTTTGAAGAGCTGCTCTGCAAAGTTGTGCAGTGAAATTCCTCCATGGCCTTGACTGTACCCAAGCTTTCTGCCTCCCATACCCCCAGCTTGTGCTTATTTAATAGACAGCACTGTGGCTCCCTCACAACAGGAACCAGATCCCTGTACCACAACCCTGGAACTAATTAGAGCTGAAAGGTGACAGAATTTGGCCTTAATTGTCCCACACATTAGGCTTACCTTTTGGATTTCGGTCTTGTGAGTTTTTCCCTTTGTTTATAAGTCTATATTTGTGGGGGGGGGGGGGCAGAGGGGGGAATCAAGGCAGCCAGAGACTGAGACTATTGCATTTGGAATAATATACCCTGGACTTTTTTTCTAAAAAGGTATCAATGACTCTTGGAACCAATGATTGAACCCAGGAAGATCTGTGCCACAAACCAGAACACTTAACAAATATCCAACCCGCGCCCATGTGTTCAGTTTCACCTTGAGGAAGAATAATGAGTTCATTATAAAAAGACTGTGGTTACAGGTGCTGTGTGTTGGTTTTACAGAGCCTGGACTCCTGCGGAGCACACGATACTGGAAAAAATTAAGCAGAAGGACTAGGAAATTTGTAGCCAAATATTTTTTTCGAAGAATGTCATAATAAATGTCAGATTCATGATTTTGTTAAACAGAATTATTCGATAAAACAATAGCCTATGCTGAGCTTTTAATTGTAATCTATTTGGACCCAAAAATGTCCTGCAGCCCTCTAATAATTATGTCTCTGCCACCTTTCTAATAGCTGTAGATTTAAGTTACGCAGTGCTCCTGGTCTTTTTCCTCCCTCCTTGTCCCTTTCTCTTAATTGTCTCTTTGCTTCATTTCTTGCCCCCTTCTTTCATTCCATCCTCAATTCTTTTCTTTTTCTTTTCCTAATTGCATCTGTTTTTCTTTCTTTTCCTTTTCTTCCCTTTCTTCCTCACGTCTTCTCTGGCTCCGTCCTGCCTCCTTCACTCCCCGCCTTCCTCTCTCCCATATTTGTAGGTAATACCTCTTTTTCATGAATACGTGACATTGCTTTCCCTGAGACCCTTTCTCTCAAGTGATTGGAGCCACCTTTTCCTCTCAATCCATCTGAAGGGTCTCCAATTTATTTGAGATGCTCACAGCTGCTCAGTCTCTGTAATTGCCTCCACGAGAAGTTCTGTAGAAAGACAAACTGAAGAGACTTGGGCAGAGGGAAACCTCTCTGTTGCAGCTCACATACCTCCTTCCTGCCAAGGCCTCTTTCCTCCATTTCTCTCATTTTCTACTTCCCATGTTTAAAATCTAACACATGTTCTAAATAATGTTGTTGAGGGTAGGATTGGGAAGGAGGAAAATATCTTTTCCCATAATTTGGCTAGATTTTGTGATTCTTTTTTAAGTAACACACCCTCTATGAGAAGGAAAATATGCCATGATTTCTGAAGAACCCAGTTTTCTTGTTGAGTAGATGCCTCAGCCCGGCCTTGAACCCTTCAGTGAACTTGATTATTCAAAGCCATTAGATTTCCTCCTCCCCTGGGAGTTTGCTCCTCGTTTAGCAGGTTTCCATTTAATTAAACATTTGCTAGACACGGTAAAATGTGGATCATTTGCTTTTGCTTCCTATTGCTGTACTGGTGTGAAATCTTTTCTAGGAAGAGATAGCTAAGAAGAATTTGTCACATGGCCTTGATTACTCTGACCCATTCCAGCCAGCCCCACTTTCCAGGACATTTTCTGGGTGCAATTACAGGATTTTTATCAACACAACTCTGTGCGTTTAGAGATCCAGTTACCTTCTTAATCGCTTGGTATGCCTCCACTGGGTCTGAGATCAGCCAGGCAGCATCTCTGCAGCTCTGGGGAAAGAAGTCAGGGGACAGGAGAAAGGACTAGATTTTTTTTTTTTTTTTTAAATTTTTAAAAGGTATGTATATGGTAGCATTTCCAAATATGCATATTTATACATAATATGCACATGTTACGTAAACATATACAATGTTTAATGTGTAATAAATGAGTATACTTTTTAAAAGCTTGGCTTAATTTATAAGAAATCACTTCTCCTCAAAGCAATTAAAGCCAACTTCCATTTAAGCTGGTTTTCATCAGCTGACATTTGAGGAAAATGTTTTTGCATGAAAGCCTGAGAATCTGCTTATTTTCTGATTGGTAAAATATGTTGGTAAAACTGGCTTCCATATTAATACTAATCACAATGGTGATTAGTACACGTAGCATTAAAATTATAGAATGTTAGATCTAGAAAAATATGTTGCAAGTGAAAAGAAATTTATTTCAAAATCAAAACCTTTTATACAATCACTACATAATAATAATAATAATAAGATGCTACGTAAGAACCCTGTTGTCCCAAGTTGTAATAAATTCCTAAGCATTTAGTGCACTTCCTCAAACTAGAGCTTAGACATACTTTTGAAAATATAGCAGCGCATATATGTATGACATGTTGATTTTGACCTATGAACAAAATTCCTAGATTCAAAAATGATACCAATTTATAGCTTTCACATGGAGAAAGGGGAGAGGGAAGGGAGGGGAGGGAGGAAGATGGGAGAAAGTGGGGTATCGGTGGGACCTCACCTACGGTGCATCTTACAAGGGTACATGTGAAATTTACTAAGTAAGTGTAACACGGTAACTAAGAAAATGCTGTGAGGGCTATGTTAACTAGTTTGATGAAAATATTTCAAATTATATATAAAACCAGCACATTGTACCCCATGATTGCATTAATGGCACAGCTATTATTTAATTAAAAAAAAAAATAAAAAAATGAATTCTAGCTGTTGTTGCAGGTCCTACTGTACAGTGGTACCATCCCCACCCAAGAGCCCTCCCTGGGGTAAATATTGCAACCTGCACCCACTCAAGGCCATGTGCGCTCCTGCTTTCTCAGGCGGGTGCTGAAAAGAGCCCAGATGGCCGCCGTGGGTGCCAAATGTCCCTCACCATAGCAGGTGTCCTGAGTGGCCTAGGAGCAAGTACTTCATTAGCACAGGAGCAAAGAGATGAGATCCAAGGCAAATGCAGGAGCCCCCGGTTTGAAAGCTTCTGGATTCCAACTGAGGACCTGAATAAGCCAATACTCTTTTCACTTTTGAGTTTTACTGGCACCCGGCCTTGGCTGTGCCAGTTCTCAGCACTGCCTGCTCTGGCATGCCCCGAGCACAGCAACCCCGTCAGGTATTTATAGTTCCTTTTCCGTTCCTTCCATCTCAGACACAGTGTACTAATCAGGAGCCATTTTTATCCTGAGTGTTGCTTAGTAACATAAGTGACAATTTTACCTTTGTCAGGTTACCAGGGGAACTGAGCCAGACAGCTTAACCAAAGGTCAGCGAGGAACCCAGGAACCGAGTGTCAGGTGCAGAGTCCTGAGAGTTGGGGTGGGGGCTAAGCTGGGGGTGGCCTTCCCACAGTCACACTGGGACCACACTGCAGGTTAGGACAAGGAGACCAATGCTGGAGCTTGGGGCTCCTTACCCTGAACCCATTTCCCTGAACAACTTTGATATGAAGTATTAATATAAGAAGTTCCTGCCAACGCAGCTCCCACAGCAAAGCCCCGTCTGCAACCAGGTTGGACTTCTGAGTTTGGGGGTGTGCATGCCTTTGCTCACGTCCAACTGCATTCCGTTTCTCCCACCCTTTGACTTATCAGAGCTGTCAGTTGGTCAGAGACAATTAGATGAAGATGTATTAAATGTCTTGCTTATGTTCAGACCCTCAAAGTGTCCTCAAATATTCAGCATCCCACACAGCACTGACCACATACGTGCCAAAGTGATTTTGAAACATGGATCATGGAAGATTTCATCAGCTACAACTATGAGCAAAACATGACCCTCGGTACCTTATAAAGGGGGGGCAGATATTAGATTAAAAACTCTTCCCTCAGAGCTGTCAGTTTTCAACTTGGTGGAGAAACACACAGGAGGGAATTGACCAAACAGAAGAGAGGCAGGAAGAACAGCCGTGAAGGCGGTGGGAGAGAGATCATTGTGAACGTGTATCAGTAAAGGCTGGGGGTTGGGGGCGTGAGAATCAAGGTGCAACTTGAATAATTGGTTTGATTCCACCGAAAAGTGGCAGGATTTAGGTTGATTTTCCACAGGATGGAAAGGAAGTGGGGCGGGTTTTTCCAGATTCAACACAGAGACGAAAGTGAATTTCCAGGCTTGGAATACAGAGCATTTTCTTTTCTCTAACTAAATAAAGGAGGTGGAGTGAGCGATAATGGTGGGGGTCGCTAGCCCCCTTCCACCACGTTCGAATACACCACGGAGTGTGAGACCCGTCCTCAGCTCATGTTCTGAAGTCACAGGCTTCCTGCAATTCTCAGTGCCATATGAAATATGCTATTGTACAAAGGACAACTGCATTCCCCTGATGCAATCAGAGGCCCCTCTCTGCTCCCATCACCCAGCACTGGCATCTCACGTATTACCTGTTCAATGCACACTGGATCAGACCTGAAATAACAAGATATAGTTCAGTGTTTGTGCCTCCGTTAGGACCTACCTGTGGGCCAGGCCACGGGTCTTGCACAGTTAACAAAATGCCAATAGAATGACTACCTGCTTTTCGAGAAGGACTCTCAATTTAGGCCTATTTCCTGGCAAAGTTAATAATAATTAACTCCCTTTCACTTTTGAAGTTGTCAAAGTATATAATAAATTATTATATGGTCATTCAAATTATGAGGCTCGATCTGAGATTAGAAGCATCATAGATCTTCCATTATTCTCATTCCCTGCCACAAGTAGAACCATGTTTAACATTTTCATATAATTTTTTCCCCTTCTTAAAAACACATTTTAAGAAAACTGTGCCCATAATTTATGAACAAATCTGATATTCTCATTTTCCTTTCATGCAAAATGTTTCATGCCTGTTTATAAAGGAATCAGGTGCTCCGCTGGTGCCTGGAGATGGTCCGCACAGGCTAACATACAAGCTCGTCTCTTCCCATCAGTGTCCTCACTGATGTCAAGTTGGTAACTTAAACTATAATGAGAATATTTACATCATGAAATCTGGCAAACACTAAAATCAGAGCTTGCTTTTCTGTTTTTGAAAGTCAGTTATTAAACTTCAGAACAACATTAATGGGCTGCTAATAAACAATTTATAAAACGTTGATAATACAAAGGTAAGAATAAAAATCACCTAGGACCCTCCCATTTGGGGATTCCCCATGTAAGTGGTTTGCTGTTTTCCCTCTTGTCTTTCATACGCTGACCTGCATACACCCCCATCATTATAAAGTCATTATAAACACACAGTCATTATAAAGTCTAGATGTGCTTTGAACAGATGTTATAGAATATATCCACGTGATTGGGTATCAACCTTTGAAACAATCATCTGAGAAGTTAGAATGTTTCTTCTAGGGATGATTCCATTCCCTAACTCTTCTGGATTCCCTCCGTCAGGACCGTCAGAGACCCCGTTTAAGGGACATACGATGAAATTGTATCTGCTTTTCTTCACCCTAAATTAGAATTCTCAGATTTGTCATTTCATTAATACACAAGACCTGATACTACATGAAAATTTTGTTTTCCAAATACAGTTACAAGATGAAGGTGGAAACCTTCCAAGACAACTTTGAAAAAAAGGAGGTTTGCAATTTTGCAGTGGGTGGTGCTAAGGGTGGGAAACAGAGGCACATGGGAGCTTTGCATTGTGGGAGGGCCTGGCAAGGTGTCCATTTTGGAACTATTATTTATTTTGATGTAAAATTCTATTATGAACCTTAAAAATCTATCACATTATTTTACAGGTCCCCCTCCTGTACAAATGTACTTATGTGTAAATAATCGCACATTTTAAGAGATAATTTTAGCCATGATTTATATATTTCGTGCAATACAAGCTATGTTTTACACATTTCAAGTTTGATAAAACTAAAATGTATTTCTCTAAGCCTTTTTCTCCATAATTCTTAATCCCATGTGCATTTTAAAGGAAATGAATTCCGTGTGTTTCTTATTCTATACACTTAACTCGTCAAACAATGTTTTGTAAGGACCCTTTGATATCCAAGAAGCCCTTTGAGTCTTTTTATGAGACTTTTTAAGCCTTTCTCCTTAGGAACAGGAAGTCATGTTTGGCCAGGACCAAAAGAACTTGCATACCAAATGGTTTAAGTTCAATTTGCAAAGTCCACACCACAGGGCTCAGAGAGGCTCTCAACATGGCAACATATGTTCTCCAGGCCCAGAGAAAAAGCAGGTTGGTTTTGATCTACTCAGAGGTCATGAATTAAAGGGCATCTATGTAACATGATGGACTTGTTTAGAAAGTTTAAGAAATAGACCATTTTTGCATTAAAAAATAAAAATCATCGTTCGGAATTCTTGAAATTTAACTTGAAGAATTTGTATTTACTTAAGTAGGTGCACTTGATAAAAGGTGGCAGGGGCCAGTGTGGGGGGCAGCCTACATGTGGTGTCTCCCCGACATCTGACTGCACTTAGCCTGGCTGCATAATTTGGTATTTCTGATTCTTTTTCTTCCCACACACTGCTTTCAACTTTGTTTTTCTGCTGTTATCATGATCCAACAACTGATAGGGGTACATTCTTTAGGGAATTGTGCTCCTTCAAATCCACAAAGGATTTCTATAGCTCTTTTTAACAGAGACATCTGTGCCTCGACTTTGAAATGCCCTGTTGGTTTGTAGTTCTAGAAGAATGCCATTGGACTTTGGGAAAATCTGGTAGGGATGTGGATATATCCACATAAATTAAGAAAGATAGTGTCATTTAAGTCTTAATCCATGCTGAAATGTAAGGCAGATTTCTTTTCAAATTCATTGTCAAACTAAAGCATATCCTGATGCTCTCAGAGGCTCTCACAAAAATATTATTTTGCTCTCACAAAATAATGCCCAGCTTAGTAACAAATAATAAAACAGTTTTTAAAGGTAACATTCATGCAATTTTATTATCAAAGTTGTATAGCAAAGCCAGAGAAAAAGACCATAAAATGCAATAGACCAAAAAGATCATTCAAGGTTAGGAAAAAATTATAAGGTTCCTATCTTGTACCTATATTGAGAAATACAAAGAACAACCCCTGCAATTACTACAATGCCTGGTGTGAGGTATGGAAAAGCTTTTTCTCCCCATTGTTTTCTCTCTGATGTGGTTGGAACGGCCACTGCAGTCATTAATCACAGGAGCTCACGTGTGAATATCTTCCAAACGCTTTCAAGTCCATTATGGCATCTGACCCTTATAAAATCCTCTAAGTATAAGTAAAACAGGTATTAATATTGCTATTCGACAAGAAAACTAGCCACATAGAGGTTAAGAAACAGTCTTAAAGGCAATAAAGTTAATTAATGCCACGAGAGAAGAGGACTTTATCAAATATTAGTAATAGTATGTCAGGACCTTTGCATAATTCCTTCAAAATGACCCCAGTCCCCCTGGGTAACTGGGTAGGTGCTGTTCCCAAGACCAGGAAGCTGGAGCTCAGGAAGTCCAGGTAACTTAGACAAGTGTATATACCCATGGAGGGCCGGGTGCCGCTGAGCCCCACCCCAACAACCTCAGAGCCCCACAGGACACTGTCCACTTGGATCCGAGATTAACCCCTCCTTTCTTGCCCTGCACTTCCTGCTTGGGCTCACCTTCACCTACACTTGGGCAGCCCTTCTTCCCAACCATTTTGTGGCAGCCCCATGTGTACTGCTAGAGTGGACATTTAAAGCAGAACTCATCCACATGCCTGAAACAAGTACTTCTATTCATTAAATTATCCCTAAATGAAACATTTCACCCTAATATAAAACATTTTTATGCTTTTGAACCGATACAAAACTACTTTAAGAAAATCATCAGCTGAACAATTTAAAGGAGAACTCAGGTTATGTAAAGTCAAAAGAATAAAATAAACCCATTGGGGTGCTTGGGCCAGGGCAGCTGGTGCCGGGGAAGACCTGGGTTCAGAGGTGCACACACCTGCTGCCTGTGGATTCCCAGGCCTGGCGCTTCCCAGCTGCCTGTTATAGGACAAATCACCTACATGATCCTGCTCAAATAAAAAATAGTTAACAGCAGTTGTTGGGGTTTTTAAACCCTTAAAGAAATAATTTGACTAAGTTACTGACACAAAGGAAGGTTTTTAAAATGACTTCTCTCAGTAGTTTAGATTTTCCCAAGTAAACCTGAAATAAATGGGTATCTTAGTGTCTATCCTAAAATCAAATTAAAAATAAGATAAAAGAGAATGGGAGTGTGTGATTGCATCAAGCACACATTTAAGGAGCTAACACAGATGACAGTCACATGAATGTCATGTCATCAGCCTTCTTCACAAAGTGAATGGGAAACGTATCTCTTAAAAACTCTACAAGTGAAGCATATCAAAGAGTTTTCCCACCAATTCTACAAGACCTGTGCCATAAAATAGAAAAGAAAAAAGAACTGTCATAAGGGCAGCAAAGGATGCCGTGTGGTCCTGCCACGTAGGGACCGAAGGAAGACTCCCTTGGATTTACTGTGCATGGAAAAACAAGACTATCTCAACATCAAAAGCAAAAACATGCCAAAATAAATAAATAAATAATTAATTAAAAAAAAGAGAAACCCAAACTTAAAACATTCAGACAGTTCAGAATAAATTGATGGTAGTCTTAATTTGGGATTATTTGTCTATAGAAAAAAACAACTTTGGTTTTTAATACATTGACTAGGAGTTGTCCAGTGAGAAAAGAGAAGCTCCCTTGCTTTGAAATGAGTGTTTCTGCTGCCCTGATTCCTGCTGCCCTCCCCCCCACCTTGTTCCCATTCCTTTGAGATGTGAAGTACTGCACTGACCTGGCCAGGAGGGCAGGGAGCCATGTTTCACAAAAGGTACAAGGGACAGGTATCATTCTCATGGAGCTCACCGCCAAGCTGCAGAGACAGACCGGCAGGGAGATGTCTCAAACGCAGGGATGAGTCGTCTAATAAGGGTCAGTTCATAGAGTTTGGGGACTCAAAGCTCTGTGACATTTGAGCTGAAAAACACAGTTTTTCCCTGGTTTCAATAAAAGGAAGGTACATTTCAGAAAGGACCCAGAAAATGTAGACATGCAAGTGGGGCATAGCACAGTGTGACTCACAAAATAAAAACTATTTTGCTATTTCTACAGCATATGTAATGAGAAAATCTATTAACAAAATAATTATTCTGATGCTTGCTAAAATTTTTAAGAAAGATTTTATTCCAAATCTTTGCATTAGGGAAGAGAAGAGAGCTTGCTCAGCTATAAACATGCCAGGGCAGCTGGGATGTATATAGCCAAGAAATGAGGAGAGCAATTCTTGCTAAACTAGCCTAACAGGATTCCTGGCTAAGGACAGATCAAGGACTTCAAGGATGGGGATGAAGTACTTGCATAGGTATGAGGGTGGGGAACAACTCAGCAGGATTGTTGGCTAAGACTGAGCTGGCTGGCCAAGGGTAATTTGGGAGCCAGTTGGGAAGAGGGCTCAGAGAAGCCTGACTGCAGTTTGGTGAAAAATAATGTCTTTTACCAAACAGTAAAATATGAGCTTTGATAGAGAAATGGTCAAAACTAGCTTGTGAATAGCTGCGCATACCAGACAAGACGATTTTATCATCTAGGGAAAATAGGCCATTTTGTGTTGTAGAAACATATTTTTTAGAAATACTTCTTACACATTACAATTTTTTTTTGCAGTGATATTTAGAGAAGGAAGAATTTCCCAAATAAAGGTCTTATGTCAGTCTCTATTAACTTCATCAGGAGTCATTAAGCCCTTCCCGTGGAGGTGCTAGAAGCCCCAGGAGAAATAACTTGGAGACCTTTTCTTCAAGGAAGTAAGAGACTCTTTCCCTACTGTTTGGAAATCCTGATAAAAATAAAATGAAAACGAAACCCGCATGGGAACAGTTGATTAGAAGTACAGGATCATTTTGAAAGATTGTTAAAAATTCATCCAGGCAGTCCTGCTTATAGAGCCCAAGTCCACCAGTGAGCTCTTGAGCTGCTAACACACCTGGGTCAGTCTCCTCCTGACACCTCCCCTGTTAGAAACAGTGAAATTCCTGATCTCCTGTCACAGTGCAGACTTCAGCATTCCCAGTGTAGAAGAGGGTCCCTTAGGAAGACCACAGGATCAGGTCTAAAGCAGCAGCGTGGCCAGCAGCACATGGGCACACACAGCCGTGGAGATGGGCTTCGCGAGCCACACTCATGCTAATTCAGCTGTCAGAGACAAAGACATTGGGCTGCTCTGAGTGAAGAGAAAAAAACCAGCACAGACTTGGTACTGAGTGTCTCTTATTTCAACTTCCAGCTCTGCATCCAATCCTAGCTCTTTGCCTTTCAGGTCCTCAGTGTTTCTGAAATTTAGTTTCTTTGTCTGTACAATGAAAACAATAGCTAAATTTGTGGGTTTGCTGTGATTAAATTAGATGGTCCTTCCAAAACCCCTGCCCGCTGGCCAGCAACAAGCACTCAAGATGTACTCATTCCTCTGAGATTCAGCCCAGCTTTGCATGAATAATTTTGATCTTTTTCTTTGTCCCTGTCCTTCCTGGGGATTCCATTAAAAGACTGGAAACAATCTCTGCTTCTTTCCACAGGGGCCCTTTCTTTCGTGTTCAGAGCCCACAGGAGCTTCTTAGAGGGGGCCCAACAGCCACTGCGCCACTGAGCACCTTTCCTCCCAGCTTACTCTGTGTGCAAGAGTAAGAGGTAAAAGTCCTAGAAGAGGTAAAAGTCTCATGAAAACTGAAAAATGATTTCTAAAAAGGATGAAAAATTGATGTGAGCTCAAAGAGGAAAAGGGCCTGCCCAACATGTATTTGAAGCATGGCAGCTGTAACAAGCAATCGCAGCATTTACTCTGTGGATATTAAAAACGCAGGCCATATTTTCCACCCATTTTATTTGTGAGGTCTCCTAGAAATGGCCCATAAAATCTGGGAACCTGGGCAGCTTTCTCCAGGGGATCCATAAACTGTGGCAGCTGATACTGGTAAAAACAGGTTCTATGGAAGCTTGGATTTGGCCAGTATTTATTGTCTGTGAAATGTACAGAAACAGTAAAACAGAAAGGCACAAGTTCCCATCTGTGCCGCATTAGAATGCCATGCGTGAGGAGAGGAGCTATTTTTCATTTAAAATGGTGGCAGTGCCGCAGACCCTCTCCCTTTGATATCCCATGCTCCCACACAGGAGACAGCATACACAGACTGCCCCTCAGTACAATCTTTACAGTCCTGAAAGCTGGAACAGTCCAGCCCTCACAGTTTCACCAAACATACCTTCCAAAATGTGGAAGGAATGTTTCTCTCTCTCTCTCTCTCATTCTAAGGTTGATTCGCGATGTTTTCTTTTCCTTTTTTAGGGGCCAAACAGCTACAACAATCACTCAAAACAAACCTGGGGAGGGCACAGTTCTTCAGGACTTAAAGTGAATGATAAATCACACCTGGAAGCAGTCAGGAGAATCCGGACTCAGCCATTGAAGAGTTAAGTCTTCTTTTTCTAGTCTAAAGCTCAACTGAATTAGAAGTCTCAGATTCCCATTTAAGCCTAAACCAAGAGATAGGGGAGGAACCCGACCCTGCCGGGGGCTGTGTCTGTAGCCCGGGAAAGGGGCAGGCAGAGCAGGTGGAGCAGATTGCCCTCCATTCTTAGCGGGGATTTTAACAGCATTTTTTGTTATGGATATTTTAGCAAGCCTGGAGGCTGGGAGGTGTTTGTGAGCTTTGTTATTCCATCTGAGACTTTTCTGGGAGTCCAGTGGAAATGGGAGTCAGGTTAAAGCAACAAACAAATAAACGAAAGATAAGAAAAACTCAATCAATTTCAAGGTGGTGAAGGTGAGAAAGGTGAGGTGGAGGTGGGGAGGACTGGCGTTTAACCTCTCCTTTCTGAAGTGCTTCTTTTGTTTTGGAAACAACACACTTGAAAAAAAAAAACAAACCTTAAACTGCATTTGAGATCAGAGATTTCCATTTTCATTTGGTCGAGTTCCTTAAGAAAGTTACAATTGAGACTTGAGCTGGAAATTTCCTTGGCGATCACCCCTTAAATAAGGGATATGGAGGTTAAATTTGCTCAGGAACACACAGTCAGGAGCAGGGGAGTGCTGAATTTTGCAGCGTGTGTGAAAAAGAAAAGAGGCTTTAAAATCCTTTTAAAGGTGACCTCTCACTAGCTGTGCAGTTTGGAGGAAGTTATTTAAATTCTCAAACTTCATGTTCCTGACTCACAATATTCTTGAGAGAATAAACATGATTTCTGCACCTGAATGCTATGTTGACTGTATTATGGGATTGTTTTACAGGGTGCAAAATTGACTTTAAAAAAATATTCTGGCTGGTTTCAGTCTTCTCGGTTGGAATTCTAGGTTGTTATTGAGGTGAACGTCCCTTTATTCTGGGAGAGATATGAAACTTTGCTGGGCTAGAGCCCAAACATCATTGTTTGGAAAATTCTTTTTTCTTGATCTGTTGTCATGGAGGGATCTGGAAAGTCCCAGCCTTGTGCTGGCCATCCTAGAGTTAAAGTGATTTGCTTGGAGCTCTAAGGGGAGCCACAGCTGGAAGCAGGAGATGGACTTTCTCATGTTTCAGTGGACGGGGCCACCCAGATCAGGGTCCTGCCCAAAGCTGAAGTAGGGTGCAGCCCCAGAGCCCAGGGACGGGGATAGCTACACCCTACAGCTCCACAGGGCATGGAGGAGCAGCAGAGGAGGGGAGCAGACTGCACGGGAGGAGTCAGTACAGAAGGAAGGCAGTGGATGAAGGCAAGTCTCGATGACTCCAGGATGAAGATGCCAAGAGCCAGTGAAATGAAGATCAGAACCTACCCCATGTCAGAAGAGGAGGAATGCTCCCTAGGCACTGCCTTCTGACAGATCTGGGAAGATAACCAGGTAATTTCACCTGAAAATGGGAAAAGTACTAAAAATGGTAGCAAGTTCTATGTTTCATTTTGTTTAGGGTACATAATTTAAGGATGTGCTCCAAGGTTGGAGGAACAAAATTTTCTTAGCTTATTACACTATAGTTGGTTTTCCATGTATGTCAGGGAATAAATATATATCTACTCTATGAAAACACCTCCTATATTTTAAAAAATCACCAAATGCCTAGAATTAGTAGTGATGATGAGAGAGGATACCTGGGAAGGGTGAGGTCCAGAAGAACAGGTCTTCTCAAGGAGACCATAGGGTACACCTGTAGGGTCCTCTCCATGGTGACTCAGCTCTTGGGAATTTCTAGACTGGAGTTCCTGGAACCTGGAAATTTCCACTTCTATGAAATCCTGTGGTTCTCTGGGGGCTGAAACAGCATCTCCCACTTGATTCAAACTGACCAATGAGAAAGGTACCTGTGGGGTGGAACTTTTTGACTGGAGATAAAAAGGGAAAGACCAAGCCAGTCGGGGAGCACGGCCATTTGGAATTCTTCTATGCTGTGAGCTCCGCTGGCTGAAATAAAGCCCTTCCTCTTATAAACATGGTGTTTGGGTGCTCTTTCTCGCCGCTGGGCCTTGTCTTCCTGCAACACTCTCTGTGGTGACTCAGCTCTTAGGAATTTGTAGAAACTTAACTTCCTGGGACCTGGAAATTTTAGCTTCTGTGAAATCCTGTAGTTCTGTGAGGGCTGGAACAGCTTCTCCAGCTTGATTCAAACTGACCAATGAGAAAGGCACCTGGGGGTTGGATCTTTTTGACTGGAGACAAAAAGGGAAAGACCAAGCCAGTCGGGGAGCATGGCCATTTTGAGATTTTTAGATTTGACATAGCTCCACCAGATGAATAAAGCCTTTTTTCCTCTTAGATAGTGTTTGGCTGTTCATTCTCTCCATTGGGCCTCGTCTTCCCACAACAGTGAAAGCACATACAGTAAGAATAAGCTGGAGTCCGTCAGCTGAGGGCCAACAGGGCATTGCTGGTCTGGCAGGTTTAGGTCATAAGAGGCCTTTACCTCCTGTCTCTAATTCTTACTGTTTTGTAAATTCAGCTTCCACCCTAAAGATGCCCATCTTGAGTAGTTTAGGTAGATTAATTTGGGAGATTAACTTTTAAATTGGAATGTTGCAATAGGTCACTGAGTTATACTGATTATTATTTAAAATCGGGGTTAATGTGGTCTTTGCTTTGAGCTTTCATGTATAAAACTGTGACTTTGGAAATGGAAGCACAGCCTAGTCTTGGAGAGGCTACTCTCACTGTTCTCCAGAATCACGGCCTTGTGACAAAGTCTGGTGGACCTCTCCCCTCTTGGAATGTGGGCTAGCCATGACCGGCGCCCAGACCCTCTTGTCTGGTAATGTTTCCTACACAAATGGTCAAACTCAGACCCCATTCTTTAGCCACTGGAAATTGGTAGCCTTGGGTCTTAGTTGGTGATTTCTCACTTTGGCTCATTTGAATCCTCCGCTTTCTAACTGAACACTCTTTGGCGAATTTCTCACATTACCATGATGCAACCTCTTCAGCTATAAAATGGAAACTGGTAATAAGGCTTATCTCCTAGGACTTCTTAAAAAATAAATAATTAAGAGATGTAAATGCATGCTAGTTCAGCACATGCATGTAGGGAGTCCAAGTGCATGTTACCGTGAAAAGATCTGTTCCTTAATATCCTTTCAAGTGATTCCTGGTATTGAGTGAAGGTATATTTCAGCAACAACAGAAAGACCAAGTCAAGGTCATGGATCTAATAGAGTGTCAAATTCAGATCCTTCGCTAGAGCTGCTGGGAAACCCTTTCTAAGGTTTCCCCTTGGACACTTCTTCCCCCTCAAGAATCAGCACAATGTACCCCATAAATGCAGTAATGTACACAGTTGTGATCTAATAAAAAAAAAACATTATATATATAAATAAAAAAATATATTTAAAAAAATAAATAATTACCTGAGGTTTCCGCCCAGGACAGGGAAGAGATCTCCCGGCACAAATCCGGTGGTGCTAACTTAACTCACCCCACAGAAGTCTCTCCCGAAGCATTTTCCCCTCTAGATCCCAATTTTAAAAACAAACCTGAGTGTTCTGTGTTTGTACTATGATACCTGTCCAGGGCTGGCTTGGACCAAGCTCTCTAGAGGCTGATGAGAAGCATCAGAGATGGATAACAGTGTGCAAAAGATGAAAAAAATGGTGTGGATTTTCCTGTGGGGGAGATTTTGTGTTCATGCATTTCTGTAAGTGATTTACTTTTGTTTTTGTTTTGTTTTAATATGTTTTGGACAAGGTGTTTAAAAAGTCATGTTTGTTGCAGTAGTATCATCCATGTTAGTGTTTCTTACTGGTTCTGGTAAGGCACCTTCTTGTCTTTGGTAGTGCTTAAGACAGGTGAGATGTTTTTGTAAAGTGTATATTTATTACCAAATAAGTTCAGGCACAATAAGCCACTAAACTCTAATAAGCTATGGAGACAAATCTCTCTCCCCAGCATTCTGCACATTGTCACAGGGCTTTTTTGACCAAAATATCAGTTTGTCCATTCATTAGAATTCATCTCTAATGCACAAGGGTGTAGGAGTCAAAGGGTGAAACAGCAGCTAATAACCACCCACCCCTTCCAATGAGAAAACAGCTCACAAGAACTGAAGCATGATAGAAGTGTTCAGTGCAGAAAGGCAGCAGGTTAAGGAAGGGAGGGCTGGTTACAGGTGATAGGTGGACAGTGACAGGAGTCAAGGAAAGAATCACAGGGATTGTGATGACTAAAGTTTTTTTTTGAGACAGAGTCTCACTATGTTGCCCTGGGTAGAGTGCCATGGCATCACAGCTCACAGCAATCTCAAATTCAACACTTCTTGAATTCAAGCAGTCCTCTTGCCTCAGCCTCCTAAGTGGCTGGGACAATAGGTGCCTGCCACAACATGCAGCCATTTTTAGAGATGGGGTCTCCCTCTTGCTCAGGTGGATCTCGAACTCCGGAGCTCAAGCAATCCACGTGTCCCGGCCTCCCAGAGTGCTGGGATTACAGGTGTGAGCCACCTCACCCAGTTACAAAAAATTATTTTCAATGTTGGAATTTTGGTTCAACATCAACCGGTGTCTGGCTCTGCACCCATTTCAGTAAGCCGGGTGAGGAAGGCGCTTAGAAATTCGGTTTTCCCTCCCTTCGTGCTGCGTCTTTGGGGCTTCCTCTTTCTCCCTGGGTAGAGTGAGGGAAAGGAGCAAGGTGTCACCCTACTTTTTATTCATATTTTTGTCCCAGAATGTAAAGAGAATTTTCTGTATTACATTTTTGTGTCAGCTACCAAGATGAATATTTTAATTTGATAAGTTGTATGAAAAGGAAAATTCTGTCTAAATTAAAAAAAAAAAAAAAAACTCCAAAAAAAAGAAAAGTTAAAATTTTGTCAGATGGCCACAGACAGAGCCACATAGGCAAGAGAAGCCACATTTAGGGCCTTAGGAAATTGGGACTATGTCAGCAACGTTGGGGCAGATGGTGCCTGGGGGAAGAGACTAGGAGCGAAAGGGAGGAGGGGATCACCAGGGACGCTGGACCAGGCTAAGGAGTTTGAACCTTCCATTTGCAATGAGAAGGCTGGGAAAACTAAGCAATGAGTTCATGGGATCAGTTTTATGTTTTAGAAATATCCTAGCTGTGTGATGAACAGCTTGGCGGAGACAGATTGACAGCCAGAAGAGCATTGGGATATCACAGGTGATAAGAATTCGGAAGTAACCTGAGAGCAGTAAAGTCTTTGGAACGTAACATGTCTACGTCAGCATTCTGTAAGCTCAATCATCTTCTCTCAGTGACCTAGATAACATGGAGTACTCCAGTAACTGGTGTTTCCCCTGAACACTGAGGCTGGCGTTTAGTGCCAACCCTGTGTTCAACAAGCTCTGTAATTCATTTCTGACTGAAGCCGTGTCAAATTCATTTACACTTTGGCTTAAAGGTGAAACATATGATATCATGTTCTTAATCATTGATATAGGATAGTTTTTGTGATTCCTTGTAGGCAAAGTTAATTTCTGTTTTGGTTAAATCTTGATAATATTTCAGAGAAGTGAATAGATAGTTCCAAGGGTAAGATCCATATACATGTTGTACAATAAATCACATTTCTGTTGGCCTAATGCTGTTTTTTTTTTTTTTTTTTTGTAATGCTGTGAACAAGATCTGCCCCAGGTCTGCCACATGTCTAATAGATATTTTAATAAAACATGCTTTTTCAGTTAGTGCATTTTTGGCTAAATTGGAAAGAATAAAAGATGTGCCTATAGCAGGGATAGAAGATACTTAAACAAGCCCTCCTGGGAATGCCGCTGAGCGGCAGGGCAGGGGTAGGACGGTGGGGCTGGGGAGAGGTGGGGGGTGTGGGAGGAGATGCTAAGTAGCAGCGGGTGAAGCCCACAGCCCTGCCTGTGGAGAAAGCCTTTTTCATATATAGTGGAGAAATCTTTACGTGAAGCCATTGATAAGCATTTGGTGTTTAAAATGACCTTTGTGGGCTGAGCGCAGTGGCTCGTGCCTGTAATCCCAGCACTATGGGAGTCTGAGGCAGGTGAGCTCAGGAGTTCCAGACTAGCCTGAACCAGAGCAAGACCCCATCTCTACTAAAAGTAGAAAAACTTGTTTTAGCCCCAGAGCTTGAGGTTGCTGTGAGCTATGACACCATGGCACTCTACCCAGGATGTCAGTGTGAGACTCTGTCTCAAGTAAATGAATAAATAAATAAATAATTTTAAAACACCTAAAATGACCTTTGTATAAGTATATAAAAAGACACTTGGTTTCAGGTCCTGACACAAAGACCAAACTTATACTCTTATCGCTGTTGAACTGAATTTTGCTGCAAATAACGGAAAATTTAACTCCGATGGGCATGAATAATTAAAAAATGTATCTGTTCTGACTGGAAGTGCAGACAGCACGGATCCCAGGGTACATGCCCCAGGGAAGGGCAGTGCAGTCTGGACGCAGGCCCCTCCTTTACCCCCGGGCACTGAGGCTTCTTTCCGGAGTGCACAGGTCTCCCAGGCCCGCTTGGGTGATGTGCTTCCTTACCCATGTGCAAGGGGAGAGGGAAGAAGAGAGCTTAAGGCTTTTTTAATCACTTTGGACAATTTACCCAATCAGATAACTATCTCACATTGACCAGAACACTTAAAAGCATGTAAGGGGTGGCTTAAATGTACCAGCAACAACTTCTAGCACTAGGAATAAGCTAGCCGTTCAGTCCTTTCAGGGACCAGGTACTGAGGTAAGGTACCTTCTCCAGGTCACAAGGTACCTTCTCCAGACAGCTCCGTGCCCCGAGGAAATTCCAAGGGCTCTTCCTGAGTCACGTTGTTAACCATTTCTATGCTGTAGTCCTGCTGTCTCCTTGGGACTCTACACAGACCCTGAGGCCTGAGACCTGTCTCTCCCTGGACCCCTGTGTTCCCTGGCTAGGCCTGTCATGACAAAGTACCACCCTGTGCAGCTTCAACAGCAGGAATTCATCACCTCACAGTCTGCAGGTTAAGTGTTTCTGCTCCTCCCAAGTGCTGTGAGGGAAGGATCCATCCCAGGCCTCTCTCGGGGGCTTCTGGGTGGCGGCCTCCCCCTGCGCCTTCACACTGCTGTCTGTCCATCCATCCATGAGTCTGTCTCCAAATTTCCTCTTCCTATAAGTATTATGTTGATAAGGACTCATCCTAACGACCTCCTGTTAACTTCATCTTCAAAGACTCTGCACATGAGGTCGCCTTCTGAGGAAAGGGGATGAGCACTTCAGTGTTGGGATTTTAGGGTGACACAGTGTGATCCAGAAAAATAAGTCACAGTGGAATGGCAAAGCTGAAGGGAGTTAGCATCGATTTAGGATTGCAAAGGCCCAGTCCTGGATCAGGAGGAAGGAGTGGGAGAGAAGGGCCTCGGGATGCAGGAAAAAATAAGAATACAAGCCATTGTGAACAGAAAGTGCAAATGCTGACAAACCTGAGATGCAAAGTTCAGACGGAATCTGCAGGAGGTTTGTGGGATCAGGAAGAGAGAGGTCTCAGGCCTCAGGGCCCGAGGGAGTCCCAAGGAGACGGCAGGGCTCCAGCTTAGAAACGGTCAATCATGTGGCTTACAAAGAGCCCAGGAATCTCCCCCAGAGCGTCAGGACGCGGGGCTGTCCAGAGCATCCTTGTGTCCTAGAGGAGCTAATTTATACTGTGCCTCAGTGTTCTCTGTAAAGTGCAACTGTTAGTCCCTACTGCCTTTCAACTTAAAAGTGCTGAGATCCTCAGTAGAGACCCTCCAACTTATGATGCTCTGACTTTGAAATGGTGCAAAACCACACACATTGTGTCCAGCATTCAACATATATAGTCAGGGATTTATTATAAAGCAGTCTCTGTGTTGGATGACTTAGCCCACCTGTAGGCTAACATAAATGTTCTAAGCCTGTGAAAGGGAGGCGAGGCTGAGCTATGATGCTCAGTAGTTCAGGTGTATTAAATGCATTTTTGATTTATGATATGGTATTTTTAACTTAGGATGGTTTTAGTAACACGTAACTTCATTGAAAGGGGCCACAGCTCAAGATGGGAGTTATGCTTTGAAAACGTTAATAAGGGCTGAAGATAAATTATCATTATTGGTGTTTTCATTTTTCAGCATCTTAGTCCAATTGTTTATCCAACTTAAAAGAATGCATAAAACAGATTCAGGGACATGCTTAAATTGATTTAACGAAATTTGATTTCTTATATATATAAATCTAATATATTTGACACACTATACAAAGAGATTTCTCTTGTGGTTTCCCATACGGAAGAAAAATGTGGTTTTAATCCATCAAGATATCAGCCCTCCGTTGCATGAAGACACAGCCCTGCCTGCAAGAGGAATCCTGTGCTCCAGATAGGGAGTGACCTCCACATCCACCGTGTCCAGCTCCACAGGACATTCACCTGGGCGAAGTGGGCACCAGCCACACAAACCTCCATGAGTGCAAATCATTCTTGTTTCTTAAATAGTTTCTTTAAAAATGATGCATTATC
Source organism: Loris lydekkerianus (assembly GCA_963574355.1). Taxonomy (NCBI): domain Eukaryota; kingdom Metazoa; phylum Chordata; class Mammalia; order Primates; family Lorisidae; genus Loris; species Loris lydekkerianus. The sequence continues at coordinate 16,922 of CAUYPK010085113.1, read as the reverse complement.
CAAAAAAAAAAAAAAAGGAAAGAGAAGGAAGGAAGTTGTGTACCATATCCATACCTGGAAGCCTGTAAAAAAGAGATTATTTAGTTCGATATATGAAATGTTCCTTCCGAGCTTGAGGTCCTACAGAGAGGGCCTAGAGACAGATGCGTAATTTCCTGTGCATGGAAGCATTTAGAGAGCACAGACCTTCAGGTAGTGCTGCTCAGGATTGCCACCTCCTCAAGTATAAAGAATTTCACAGTTATCATCTTTCATAATGTCATCCAATAACCTCAACTCTTTTATCCTTATTTTCTAAAGCTGGTGAACCAAAGGAGTAGAGTACTTTTCTGTCAGTGCTTTTGTGTGGGGATTTGAATTAGTTCCAACATGGTGTGTGTGATGATTCTCGCACGTGTCACTTGCTCTCCTGGCACACGTGCCTGAGAAGACCAGCCACAAAGTCATTGTCAGCACCGTCATTTGCATATGATGTTCTACGGATGAAGATGTTCTAGGGTCCACAGAGGCAGCTGTACAATGATCTTACTGACCATGACCCATCTCCATCCAGCCTCGGTGGACTCTAAAACCCAACCCACCTCTTATTTTGCTGCTCACAGAATCTTCTTTTAACCCAATGTCTTTAGCAGATCTATTCCTAGACAACCAAGGCATGGCAATAGTCCAGGGATATATTCCAGAATGCTTAAACTGTTGCCAAAACCAAGTGGTTAGAACTATCCAAGACAAATAAAAACAATTTTTTTTATTAAGATATCATGTATTTATAAGCTCCTAGAGTTGTAAAGGATCACCAAGGCCACCTGCTCCACAGTCCCCCCAATTCTATTTACAGCTAGAAGGCATCAAACAGCAGCTTCCCATGGAACTACCCTCCTCTGCCGGGATAGATGCTTAGAGGAGTTGGCAACTCAGGTCCTAAAGAACATGAATGTGTTCAGGGATTAATTTCTGTCTAACAATGCACGTTGTACTGTCTTTAAAAAGAAACCTCCAACATCCCAGGAGCTCACTGTCTCAGAGAGAGGAACTTACCTTTTGATGCGTGGAGGCCACCTGAAACTTAAATGTAAACTGAGCTCCATGTGATATCATGTCCCGGCAGGTTTTAGTGCGTGATTTGGCCAAACACAGAGCCAGGGTGGAGCATGCTGTAGCTGGGGATTTAAAGGTCAAATGCTGAGTCTGCCTGAAGTGGACACCTGCAGAGGGGACTCCTGTGGCTATACCAACCATAGCTGCTTCCTTGGTCATCCTGAGACTTCCAAAGGGGTGCCCCATTTCTCTCTGATTCGAATGCTTTTTAAACAGAGCGTAAGTTTGATATATTCTGGACTGTGGCTAGGTGCTGCATTGATTCCTAATTATGTGATTCTGAAACTCCTCATTAGCCTTCACGTTAGTGGCCATGACGATGGCAGCAGTGTCCTGATGTGGCGGGCACCCTGGAATCCCTCACAGCCACCTGTGCCTGTTATAGTCCTAACTCTCAGGTCCAGCTCTCTCCATCCTCCCTGGGACTACTGCTCATTACTACAGGACCATCTTCCATCATTCTTTCTGTCCCAGCACACTGTTTGTTAGTTTGTTTTACTACATTATTCTGGTGAGTTGGGACAAATTTGCAACCACCGAGTCAATTCATGCATTTATTTTGAATTTATTTATATTCCCATTCGGAATATAGTATATGAATGCATAATCATCTTTCACTTCATCAGAGCTTCTCTAACCACTTATGCCCTAGGTTGGTCAACATCTTCTAGAAATTGGCCAGAAACCCTGATTGCCTAAGGGACTGCACTCTTGGCCACAGAGTCTATGTCCTTATTGGTCACACAGTGTTATTTAGCCATTGATCAGCTGCTCTGACCATTCTCTCCTGTCCCAGTTTAGTAATTTCTCTGTACCCAAAAATCTTTCAGGGACAGGCAGCCACGTTTTCTACGAGGCACTGCAGAGGAGAGCGCACCTCTGGGAAATGTCCCTTCTCTATAGTCACCTTGTTTAAAATGTGCTTCTTTGGTAATTCGATCTTAAGGACTAAAAAAAAAGTCATTAATTCTCTCAACGTTTTTAAGAGCTTCCTCAATTCTTTGATTTTCTCTGTAACTTTCATTTGAAGCTGGCTCATCTTCCTAAGTGAGTCTGCCCAGATCTGACACTCACACACCTTCTGTCCTTCGTTCCCCACCAAAAGCATTAGCCACGCGGCTGTGCAGAAGGAGGGATGTTGTCTGTGGTCAGGGCCTGGAGCACAACTGTGTGGCAGAGGGAAGCACATACTCACCCCTGTCTCACCAACACGCCAGCTAGCCTACTGAGATTAATATTTTCCTTTAATATTTATATATAATATAATATATATTATATATATAATAATAATTGTGCCATTGCAATGAAAATTAAGATGAAAGTAGATAAGCATTAAGCGAAATAATTGTTTTTCTTTCTCTTTTTCCCTTTTATTATTTCTGTAGCAAGTTTCTACCAAAGTAGGCATAATGTGGCATAAAACTTTCACGTTCACAAACAAAGGAACAGTTCAGTATTAGCCCTACTTCCTTTGCTGGCCTCAAACTCAAGTTATGCACCATATTAACTGCAAACAGCAGGGTCTTAATCATTCTTAGTTGCCAAATAGCCTAGCAAATTATATATCGTGTTGGCTCTGGGTACTGCTAGAGGAAATAAATGCCTGTGTTTATGTGGAAAATATGACCATATAACATAATTGGGAGTATTTAATTTTTTTTCATGAATATATAATTTCAACAATGAGTATGATGGGTATTGCCTGAGAATTCTTCAGAAAAATGAAAAACAGATTTACCAAAATCATTAGAAACTGATCAGTGATTAGTAGCAGTGCTTTTATTAACACCAAAATAGAGCAAAATATCAAGGTATTCATTTGTTTTCCCTCACTTAGTGCCCATATGCTATTTCCATTAGTGCAGCCTAAAGTTACTTAATGTTCAGTTCTGCACTGGCGGGAGCGGCTCTCTGGTACGGAGGCCTGGCCCAATGGTAAACCATATGGGAGATTCACTCCTCTTCTCTGAGCAGATGGAGACCACGCGTGTCATAGAAATAATGTGTTTTGTCTCTAGAGAGAGAATGCTGGCTGCTTTGTTCTTAGATGACGCCGTGTGCCAGGCCTTCTGCTCAGGTTAGAACTTGTACATTTTGGGTTTCCATCGACTTTGCTTCTTTTGAAAATAATTTCTAATAAAGGCTTGCTTCACCATGATCTGGTAGCCTGAAGCACATGTGTGAACTTTGTCTTCCAAAGACAAGGTCTTTTCACGTATCCTGGCTCCTTTAGTATCACGCATTCTAGGGAGCAGTTTGGGGCAGGGACCAATGGCCCTCGTAGAGATGGGGAAGCAGGGAAGCAGAGAAGTGTAACTTATCCAAGGCTGTGGGGCTGATCCTCAGACAACAGCTTTCATGACACTGTTACTCTGAGCCAGATTATTGAAGAGTTAGTGTCCTTAAGAGTGAACAAGTGCTAGACGCCGAGCTGCCCACCGTGGACTTGTCCCCAGAAGGCATTTTGCTATGGTGACATGCACAGGTGATTGCTGATGGGGTGGGCACATTTTGTTCAGAGACAATGTCCCTCCCATCACCGCTCACGGGTTAGACTTCTGTCAGGCGAAGACGCACCAGGGTTCTCATTCCCAGTGAATTCTGGGACTTCTGAGGTTAATGTCAGTTAGATACATAGTCAGGAAGATGCACCACGCAATCCAAAGTAGAAAGGATCTCGGAGCAACTTTGAATCGTGTCATGTGATCCCACTGGATTCCTGCTGGGAGACAATTGTGTTATTTTGCTTGGGCTGCCATAAAAAAAAGGACCAGAAATGTGTGGCTTAAGCAACAGGAATTTATCATCTCACAGTTCTGGAGTCCAAAAGTCCAAGATCAAGGTGGTTCCTCTGAGTGCCATGAGGGGCCTCTGCTCCAGGCCTCTCTCCACGGCTTGTAGCTGGCCATCTTCCTGTGTCTCCTCATATCATCTCCCCTCTCCCGGTGTCTCTCTTTCCAAATTTTTCCTTTTTATAAGAACGCGAATTACATTGGATTGGGGCCCACGCTAAGGCTCTGACTTTAGCTTGATCGCTCCTATAAAGACCCTTTTTGCAAAGATGTTACATTCTGATGTACTAGGGGTCAGGACTTTGATGTATCTTATTGGATGAAACACAATTCAACCTATAACAATAACCGACTCTGATTCTAAAATTCTTTGATTATAGTGTGACAAACATTCTGTGAGTGGATTAAAGGATTAATTTATAAAATACATTCAATGAAAATGATCACAGTGTGGTAACCCTTGTCAGCCCAACAATGTGAATGTGCCTTGTGCATCTGCGATTCCTTCCTAGTTGGAAATGTGGAGAGGCACCAGCCTCCGGCAACAGGGCAGTTGCCTTTTGTTTATGTTGGGAGTAAAAGCACAGGTGGGTTGTGTTTCTGGGGATCTGTGTGCTTGGTGGTCCTGGGAAAGGCCTTCACATCTCTGCTTCCGGCTTGTCAGAATCGTCCAGGGAAGCCGCATGACGTGAGGAGGGTGTGTTGGGGGATCTAGGCCCAGGCTGTTGTTCCATCTCAGGCTGGCAGTAGCATGGGCAGACTTTGAATACGTGCCTTACCCTTAGTGGGATGCAGGTTTCTCATCTGTAAATGAGGTCGCAGTGATAATTATGATAACTAACCTGTAAAATGCTTGCTGGAGAGTTGAAATTTGGCAGGAGCCGATTCCTAGCCCCACGCCTCAGTAAGTGGAGTAATCACAACTACCGGTCAGGTGTCCACCAGTTGTCAGGCACTTCCTGTGCATCACCTTATATGATCTCCACAATCATCCAGCGAGACATGTATTATTATATTATTATATATGAGGAAATTTGGTCTCCAAGAGATAATGCAGAATAGTCTTGCATTACAGATGCAAGAGCTGGGATTTAAACCTCGTTTGTAAGACCCATGGTCTTCCAAACAGTTGGGCCTGCCCAACTTAGAACTGGTGTTTTAGTTTGTGTATGTATATATATGTTTGTTTTTCCCCCCACATCAGGGCTTTCTAATAACTGACAAAGTGTTTGGATGATACCTATCTAAGGGACTGCTTTCTGTTAGAAGAGATTATGCCAGTAAATCACACTATTAGGCCTAATTTCTCCAAATTCAATACACTCAAACACAAGCATATAGATAGGCTTACAGTATAGAGAATCGCTTTCCAGATGTGAACGTCAGAACAGCTGCATAAAGGGAAAACATTTGACCAGGATCCTGGATATTTTATTGTAAAAACTGGGGGTGGTGTAGGAATTGGTATCAAGCAGAAGAAACAACATGTAGGTTTATCACTCTCACGATTCACTTCCTGGTCTGTAGACACCAACTCGCTTCGGGTCACACAGCGAGATCTTTGATCACTGGAGACAACAGCACAAACCCCAACTCGGGTGGGTCACGAGGAGGTCCTGTCACTGCTCTGACCCCTCTCACCAGTTTGTCCCTTTCACTCCCTGTCCACCTTTGGTGCCTACCCACTTCGCGTCACCAGCAGAGGGTACTCAGTAGGATGAAGGGTGTCACATGGGAATGGATAAAAATGCTGTCACCTTTGAGATATCCACACACACTGTTCAACAATTATTTCTATTCAATTGTGTAAAGAAAGCCAGGAAGACCCTTTAAATACAATATTGTTACAAAAATGAAGCCCTCGATTGGGGCTATCATGCCAGGAACGACACTAATATTTTTACGTAGTCTGCCTCATTTTATTTCTCCCAACAACCTGGGGAACTGTATTTCATTATTGTCTTCTGTTAGATGTAAAATATTCTAGGAGACATCATTGTGTGTTATTATATAAAAGCTTTATAAAGTCAAACACAATTTCTGGACTATCTTTATGGCAGGCATATGCCGGAGGCTTAAAGGAGCGTGTGCCAAGGCCTTCTCTCACCATTCAATACAAAGTGATGAGGCATTTACCTGAGTCAAGATGGATATAAAACAATGTGCAAAGAGAACCCCTCTGATACTTTTGAAATGTATCAAAACTTAGGGCCCAAAGATTCTCTAAAGTGCACGTGTGCCTGTGACTGTGGTTACGATACTGAGTTTTAAGAAGGCGGTAGTCCAGACAGGAAGGGGTGCTCTCCCGAGTTGTAACCGGCCCTGTGACTACAATGTAAGTGTCGGGGACAGATGGAAGATGAGGACATTATGCAGCCTCCTCATTATTCCTTGTCAGTGCTGAGTTCCATTAGGAAAATTAATATAGTGACGATTTCTCTTGAGATGAATCTGGAGAAAATGATGCATGGAGAGGGAGAGGTCAGAATGTCTAATATTTATGATCTACCCAGTGGCAGTTTAGGGATACTCTGCGTCCCAATCCTGAAGTCTCAGTGATCTTGGTAAACCCCAGTGGCACAGGAGCACTGTCCCCATGTGCTGTGCGGAAGCCAGCGCCCCTTGTCCCTTGTCAGAATGCTCCTAGCAGGCAGGGGGCTGGGGTCTGTTCACAAGAGAGTACTTTGTCGTTGCTTAACTGTCACCAAAACCTCATTTTTCATTTTAATAAACTTTGAAAGGGAGAGGAAGGATTTCCCAAGACCCTCTTCATCTTTGGCACAGAAGCATAATAGGTAATCAGGTGTGGATCAGTATTAGGCCCATGTTAATTCCTCTTAATCCCCAAGCGAATAGTTTATTTTTATTGATATTCATGCTAAGACTCCTCAGCACTTTTTCCTTACTAATATGTTTGTTTGGAGGAGGAAACATTGGCCAAAATAAAAATAAAAGTTCAGGCAAAATAAAGCAGAGAATAAAAAAATAGAAATTACCACCATATAAGCATTCCAAACAATTCACTTTTATAAACATGGAAGAGGAGGATGAGATTGAGTTTTTATTGCAGCTGCAGTGGGTCCGATGCCATGTACATGTGACTTTGTCTATGGTACAGGACCACAAGGTGCATCCTAGCATCCTAATTTTAAGGTAAAGAAGTTCAGGCTCAGAACTACAGGGTCAATTTGTCAGAATTGCCCACAGGTCTGATCTCCAGTCTCTGCTCTTTCCGCGGTCTTCCCAGGGAATGAGAAGGAATACAATTCCCACAGTCATGCTAAACTTTCCCTTCCCACAATTTTCTCAGCATATCCCACCTTCCCACCCTCTCTACCTTCCTCCAAGAGGATCATACTTGGACCTTGTTCCTCAGACTTCCTGGGTTTCCAACTAGTATCTAGAACCAGGAAAATTGCTAAATGTTTTCAGAAACTAGATTAGAGAGTGCAAAGTATGGTTCTTGAAAGCTCAGAGCTAGTAACGTGGAGGGGCCCAGGGAGGAAGTCTCTGATACTCAGATGAAATTCTTTGACAAAGGACAGAAGGTGGAGAATGAAAAACCAGCAGCCTGGACCCTCCTGGTGGCCTGGGAATTGACAGTGTCCCTTCCTTTCTGGTCTCTGTCAGCAGGGACTGCTCTTAAGGGCCCTTCTGGAGGTTTATATTCTTTGGGTTTGCACCAAACAAGAAAATAAAAGCCAGATTCGGGGAACTGAGAGTTAGTGGTCAGGAGCCAGACAAACCCCTCCAGGCTTTGGAGGAATGAGGAGAGCAGAAGAAGAGACAGTGAAGGAGCAGTGAGGGATAGGACATGAATGAACAGGCGGTTGGCACAGACAGAGGAGGCCTGCCCACCCTCAAGTGCTGACCGGTACACTCCAGGAAGCCTGTGCAGGGACCCACTCAGGAGGCCCTCAGTGAGGAGTGATGTCCACAGTGGTGTGGAGGGTGGGACAGGGAAGCCAGGGGAACAGGAAAGATGATGCTGTGAAAAGCAAAATGGTGGACCAGAGAAACACTGGAAGGAAGGGGGGGTCTCCACCCTAAAATGCTCTGTGCTGGACAATGACTCCCTTCCCCCTATGGAGGCTGGGTCCTGGCTGCAAAGCCCTCTCCAAATTTCTGTGTTTCCCTTGTAAATGAAGTTCTCACACTGTTTCAATTATGCCTGTTAGTGCCTCACATCTGACAAAACAGGGCTAGGTCTGCTCACTCACTATGAAACCTTATACACTGTGATCTTCCATTTCCCAGCCCCCAGACAGAGAGGGCTGGTGCTTTGCCTGTGAGCTCCTCTGAGCAGATGGTCTCCTGTAATGAAAGCCATCTTCAGTCATCACGGAGGCAGGGCCTGTGCCCTCCGCGGCCTCTGGGTCTCCATGGGGTTTTGTGTACTTGTCCCTGGCATTGAAGGTCTTCCTTCATGTCTGAGACTCTGACTATGCAGCAGGTTCCTACCATTGACAGTCACATTTCATGGAGCTAGAAAAATAAATTCACAAAAGGAACAGACAAATATTTCCTTGCTGGCAGTGAATCTTGCAAAACCAAGAGAGGAAAAAAAAAAAAAAAAATGACCCCACTGTCCTGCCAAGCAATACAAAATTGCCAGTTTCTAAGCAATGTTTGTTATCATTTAATTAATAAACATTTCTTATTGAATTTGCAATCCTTTCCTAATATTCTTTGTAATAACAGTATTGAGTAAGTCAGCACTGTACAAGTGAGGAAGTTAATTTCTTCTCTGCCTGTTGCTAACAAAGCAGACAAAGGGTCCTTCCCCCTCCTTCGCCATTGTTCCCCACTGCTGCCGAGACCTCATCCCAGCAACTGGGAATGAAGTCTTTGCTGAATGACAAGGACTCAAAGACAAAAGAAGGCCAAGGTCAGCCTGACAATGTGCCTGTCACTGCTTTCTGAAGAAGCCCAATATATACACGCAAGGGGAAGAATTTGACCTAGACTTAATCCAGAAAGGCTTTCAGAGACAAAGCCTCGTCATGGGTGCTATTGTTAATTGCACGCCTTGAAATGTGTCCCTCATTTTCAGCACCTGTAAATCAACAGAACAAAGAGAAGGGCACATCCAGCTGACAGTAGAGGATCCTGTAAGAATTACTGTTTTCCTGGTATATTTCTTACTTGCTGCCAGAAGAGAATACTGGTTCAAAAAAATTAGCTAATTCTGAAAATGGGGACTTTTTTAGTAGCTAGTCTTTTGTTGTCGCTATTTTAATGACACTTTGAATGCATACCACAATGTAACACATTGGGGTGTTTAAGTATGCGTTAGCAGATTTTAAATATACACATATGCCCATCATAAAAAGCTGTGAGAAAGTAGTGTAACAAAAAAATGGAAGTCAGAAAAACAGAGAAAAAGAGTCTGTATGGGAGATGTACAAAAAGCTCTTTTCTGCCCAGGCAGTTTAAAGGGATTTGCTTTTGATAAGGCCAGTTCCCTATTTGCTGATTTTTAGGTCTAACTGAAGATATGTTTCCTAGGCTAAATCTCTACTTAAATCATACTTCTAAGCCAAAACTAGAAAGGCCAACACATGGCCTTAGCAAAAATTGCAAGACCAATACCTCATGGGCCTAATGCCGAGTATGAACATAAAAGAGAAACAGACCACAGAGGTGAAATCCAAGAAGGTGTTTTAAAGAAGAGTTTCCTTTTTTTTTTTCTTCTATTTTCCTGGTTTGTTTTTATGATTTATAGATGTTCTCTCCAGCCAGGAGTATTTGGCATTTACAGAGGGGAAACCATTTTAATGTTTATAAAAAGTTCTAAACAGATGGCACAAGCAATGAGGTCCTCTACCAGGGTAAGGAGAAGGGACTGACATTGGAAGGGTGGTAAGTAGCATGTTTCCCTCATCTTTGTTTGTTTTTTTTTTTTTAATTTTTATTCATTATTAAATCATAGCTGTGTACATTAATGCAATCATGGAGCACCATACACTGGTTTTATAGACCATTTGACATATTTTCATCACACTGGTTAACATAGCCTTCCTGGCATTTTCTTAGTTATTATGTTGAGACATTTACATTCTACATTTACTAAGTTTCACATGTACCCTTGTAAGATGCACCATAGGTGTAATCCCTCCAATCACCCTCCCTCCCCTCCCTCTTCCCCTTCCTCATATTCTTAGGTTATAATTGGGTTATAGCTTTTATATGAAAGCTGTAAATTTTTAGGATGGAGCTGGAACATATTCTTCTTAGTAAAGTATCTCAAGAATGGAAGAAAAAGTATCCAATGTACTCAGCCCTACTATGTTCCCTTCATCTTTGAAATGACTTGATGTGAATGGCCTTCAACTTCTTGAGCATCATTGCTTCTGATTCCAGAGAGGTGTGGCTTAGTTTCTCACTCTGTCACTACCAGGCCTGCTGACAGTGGAGGTGCAAAGTCAAGTGCAGATGCTTTCATAGTCTTGAACGACTGCCGCCTTTCAGACCAAGAACTGAGCTTGTTATTTAGCTACAAAATTGTGCCCGCACAATTTGACTTTATCATTAATCTTTCCATTGACTTATTTAAAACAATTAATCAGTATTCTTTTATTTCAATCATTCTCTGCTAAGTAGTAGAGGAAAGAATGGCACAACTCTGGCGCTCAATGAATATTTTGTGGATGACAAAACAAATGAGTTGTAATGGGCTCTTAGTATGGACACATTTATTTAGCATCTATCTGTATAAAATATTAGGTACACATTGAAATAATACGGAGAAGAATAATTTACAATTTTGACTTTGAATTACTTACAATTTCATCTGAAAATGTAGCACAAATAAAATCTTTGTTCAACAAGAATAATGTGTAAGTGCTTAGAAAGATATAATTAATTGCAACTGGGAGGGTTAAAAGAAGAATAAGTCGTGTTTTAATCACACAGTGACTTGGGGAACTGGGAAGCATTCCACACAGGAGAATGGTACTGTAATCCCAGCAGGTCATCTTGACAGCTGTCCATCACCTGCAGATGTCAGGCACTCAGCAAAAGACAGACATAACACATGTGATCTCATTTACGAAAATAAAAACAAAAAAATACATTGAGTTATTTTATTATCACTGTTTTATAGATCAAGAAATTGGGGTTCAAAAGAGTAAACAATTTCCCCAAGTAAGTCATAAAGCTGGAAGTAAATTTACATCTTTTTGAAAGCTGACAAAGCTCCACGGAGAAGCAAGAAGCTCTCCTGTAGGTTGGTACATAAGCTTCTGCTACGACTGAGGGATGTGTCGTTAGTGGGCAATTGACCTCAAAGGGAGGCAGGGAAGGTACGTGTCAAGTAAATAGTCAATCCACATTGTAGCACACCAGTTCTCCAAGGCTAATTTTAGAAGATGGAGGAGGACAGGAACAGACGGCAGGCACCTGGTGAGTAGAAGAACATAGAGGAAACCTCTGCTCTTGATTAGCTGTGGGATCTTGAGCAAGGCACCTCACCCTCATCTTTCTCTTGAAGTAGATGAAGAACCCTGACTATACAATTCTGACAGCCCTTCCAATTCTAAATTCAAAGTCTCTAAAAATTTTCCGTGGGTTGGAAAGGAACAAGATTACAATGGGAAAATTAGGCAGAAGATGATCTTTAAAGATAAATGGAGGATAAAGAGAATTATTTAAAATGCCACAATGCTAGAGCTTGTGCTAAATCTCACACTCTCTTTCTTCTCCCTTCAGAGCAATTTTCCTTAGACTCTTTAATATAATCCCAGAGCTATTTGCTTATCAGTCTTCCCTACCAGGCTGTAAGTCTCCTGGAGCAAGGATCACATCTGTCTTGCTCATCTTTGCATTTTCAGTGCCTAGGACTCTACCAGAAATATAACGAGCATTCAAGAAATTGTGATTTGAACATTAAAAATTGTGAATATGGTAGTTTTGATGACATATACATTTACAGAAGCTTAGCTATTCAATCATACAGATTGAAGATTGGCTCTTCAATTATAGGGAAACATCATTAAGCAAAACATGTAGTTTATCCAGTAAGAATTCAGGAGAGGAAGACATTGCAATATTGGTAGAGAAATAGCTAACCTAATCAGAGAGGCAGGGAAATTATGAAGCATTTTATCAGGCAGTCAAGAGATTAGCTGAAAGAAGCTGGTTGCAACTTGTTTGAGGGGTAGTGGGATTCTATTTCCTAAAATTAGTTAGCTAAAGTTGAAAAAGATTCTGAATAAGTTAATAAGGTTGTCTTTTAATAAAGAGTAAAGAAAGAAAGTATGTGGAAGAGAGGAAAGGAAGGAAGGAAGGAAGGAAGGAAGGAAGGAAGGAAGGAAGGAAAAGAAAGAAGGAAGGAAGGAAGGAAGGAAAGAAAGAAAGAAAGAAAGAAAGAAAGAAAGAAAGAAAGAAAGAAAGAAAGAAAGAAAGAATAATTCTTAGTGTGACCTATTGCTGTTAATTTCTCACTTCAGTGGCAAACAGATAGACAATAAACCTTCTAATGTGAAATGTGAACATGGTGATAGGCAATAGCAAAATTTAAAATGTCTCCCAATCGATCCTGTATTCTTGCTACCAAACTTGAAGTAGCTGTAATGTATCCACAAGCATACCAGGTAAAACCTCTTTGTCCTTCTCCCCGACTTTGTTGTTGTTATTTCTCCAAGGCTAATTTTAGAAAATGGAGTACTAGCATAATTGCCATCATTCAGAAACCAAAACTTTATAGCAAATTTAATATGTGTTTAAATGTATAATTGTCACAGTCTTTAAAGAAGAGGACAAAAACTTTTATAAATTATAGAAAAGAGGAAAATTAGTAAGTTATAGAAAATTATATTTTTATATTGTTAGAAAGTCCATGACATTTTCTCTGAAGCTACATCACAACATTAAAGATTTTGTTTTAAAAGTGTTTCATGGAGAGAGCAGTACCTACGGAATGGTAGAATAATGACTTTCCAAAATGTATTCTTCTATAAAAGCAACTATAACAATGGGGAATATTGCTAACGGCAGCCTTTTTCTAATTCTGGCAATAATGAAACATTCGCAATAAACCAAGGATAGTTAATGTAAGAAAAATGCTGAATGAAACTCAGTAAGAAGAGAAAGTTTTGTGGGGCATTTTAATTTTTCCTCCTCCTCTTCTTTCTCTCCAGGTCCATAATACCCTCAAAAAGCCTCAAAAATTAGCTATCTTGAAACTATGGTAGCTATGAATATCAGCAGCCTTTCAGCCAGGAGAGATGGCATATTAGTTTGGGGGCACTTCCAAACATTTCATCCATGAAGCATTGGCATTATTTGACCTTTCTGACACCTCTCTGGAACAAAACTATCTTCAGGCCTTATTGATATTTGACCTTACTCAGGATTTTCTCAGTAGTAACAGGGCTAGCACCAATGTCTTTGTTAAAAACAATTAGCAGTGATAGTATAATGTTTCAGCTACCTGAAACTGTTGTATCAGTTGGAGCAAATAAGATTCCAGCCAAAATATTTATAAGCAATCTCTGGGAAAAGAAATGTTCATGGGAACTTTGAAAAGCTCCAACAGATTTCTGGGGATCTAGAAGTTTATGCACATATTCTGGATTCTGCACCATCTCTGAATGACCTTGAGGATATGTGCAAGCAGGCTGTGAAGGCTAAGTCAGGACTGTAAACTGTCACAATGTTCAAGGTGTTCCCAAACATACACAAAAGTCCCTTGGCAAAGAGGAAATAAGGTAATGGTTCAAAACTTTTAAGGAAACCACCATCTAATATATATATGTCCACTCAGCTAACCAAAAATGGGCTTCAGAGGCCACTCATGATGAAGAATAAAGGCTTTATAAAGTCAGTCCAGGAAAGTCACTAAACAAACAGTAATCTTGGGAAAAAAGAGAAAACCCTATATTCAGAGTTGCCACATTGTATTATTTTAATTGTTCATGTTTCAAAATAAAATAATGATACATTCAAAGAAACAAGAAAATATAGCTTATACACACAAAGAAAAAAAGAAAAGAGCAGTCATTAGAAAGTGAGAATACAGGTGTTGAACTTACTAGACAAATACTTTAAATCAGATATTATAAATATGTTCAAAGAACTGTGCATTTGATGTACTTCATTATCTTTGTTTTAATCTTTATATTTCTGAGTTGAAAGTCATTTATTCATTATAGAGATTTAACAATGATAGTTCCTACTTGGACCACGTCTTAGACCAGGATCTGTGGCCTGATGGTACTTTACCTCTATGGCAGTTTTCCCAAGATAAATGCATATAATGGGTCCTTTGTATGGTTCCACTGACAAATGACTCTAAGTCCATACTCCACTATGGGGCAAGGATTTAAAAATGTTAAGAACATCAAACGCCCATATAATACTTTTAAGATTTATCACACAAAGGAAACTTGGGCAATACGTCTGAAAAAGCATTTAAATTGTAGTAGAAATAAATCTGGGAAGATGAAGGTAGATGTATGAAACATCAGTAAATGTAAATTGAACATATAATTCTTAAACTAGAGGCAGAATATGGCATGGAAAGATAGTAGAAAAAGAAAATGTATTAAAAAGTCCAAAAAGTAAAAATAGCAGATAAAGTGTCAGTTATAAGTAGTATTACAACTAATACAATATAATGTATTGAATGTCAATTAAAAGTTGATATATTTTAGATTTTATAAAAATTAAAAGATCCAGCAACATATTTTCTAAAAAAGAAAATACTTAAAATTATTTTAAAAGTTTGAGAAAGTATATATTCAATGATATCTAGGAAATTATTGATCAAAGATAAGCAGAAATAGCAAAATCAAAGTTTGTGAAATAGAGTTAAAATAGAAAATGTATCAGTGACAAATAGGGGTGTTACATATTGGCTGAAAGAAAAAGCATTTATAACTCTTAAGAACATACCTGCCTCCAACAATACAAACTTAATTTTTATAAAGCAACAGCAAGAAAATTCATTGATAAATAAATATATTTAAGATTTAAAATATAATTTAATATATGCCTTTCAAAAACTGATCAAGAAAACAAATAATGAGAGATAAGCATACCTAAATAATAAAATTTTAAATGTAAAATAAAATCCTTTCTAAATTCAAAATTTATAGATGATGTACTAGGAGTTTAATATGGTAAATTTAGAAAACAATAGCAAAGAATAGTGTTTCAGATACTACTCCCTGACCACAAAATTTGTTGCCTCACTCTTCCTTTGCACATTGTTCTACTGTATTTTCCACCTTCCCTTATAAATATATATGGGCATAATAAAATCTCCAGTTAAACATAAACATATACAGTGTATGCCACTAGGATACTACCTGACATTGCAAACTCAAGTCTTCTTCATGAAGTTCACCTTTTCCAACTGGTTGCAACCCAGGTGTGGAATGTGGAGCCCCTCGTTTCAGTCATGTGAGCAAATAGCTGGGCTATAGTGATTGGGGCTCAAATGTCTCAGAGGAGGCACAGATTTTCAAGTGACTTCTTGTACATATCAAACACACTTCAAGACCATCTGTCTAGAATGTCCAGTTTATGATTAAAAAAAAAAAAAAAACCTCTTTTTAAAAGCATTGTGCCTTTTTTGTTGTAAACACAAAGTTTTATCCTAATGAAATAGAGATAGCTAACAAAAAAAAAAAAAAAAAATTCAATATCTATTCAGCACTTTAAAAAAGCTGCAATGTATTATGCAGTAGTGGAGTTTATCCCAGTAATATAAGGTTCAATCAATCGATCAATTTAACAGAATCTAGCAAAGAAATCTGATTATGTTCATAAATCTAAGAAAATATTTGACCAAATCCAACATTCTTTGATGACAAATCACTCACAAAACAAGAAACAGGAGAGACAGATCCTCAATGTGAGGAAAGGCAGCAACCAAGAAGCTGTGATGAGCAACATGACGTTGAAAGGCTGAACACATGAGCATATTCTCCCAAAACTGAGAAACTAGGCCAGGTGGTGTCGCACAGATGCTTTTATTCAATACAGTACAGGAGGTCCTAGAAAGTACAAAGAGAAATAATAACAACACACAAATATAGCATGTAGACAGTATATATGTGTATATTTAAATGGGAGATGACGTGCCCTGAACACAGAAGTGCCTAAAGAATACCCCCAAAATGCTATGAAAAGAAATAAAAATAAGTTGTTTCAGGAAAGTCTCAAATGTAAAAAAAAACAAAAACCCTGTACTTATACATACCAGAAAAGAACAGCTGGAAATGAAATAAATAGTATCATTTACAGTAGCTTTGAAAACAGAAAATATTAGAAATAAATTTCATTTTGTAGCATGTCAGGTTACAAAATCAACATTCATAAAGTGGTAGCCTTTATATATACCAACAATAGTCAAGCTGAAAAAACAGTCAAGGACTCTATTCCATTCACAGTAGTGCCAAAGAAGATGGAATATTTGGGAGTTTATCTAACAAAGGATGTGAAAGATCTCTATAAAGAGAACTAGGAAACTCTAAGAAAAGCAATAGCTGAAAATGTTAACAAATAGAAAAACATACCATGCTCATGGCTGGGAAGAAACAAGATTGGTAAAATGTCCATACTACCCAAAGCAATATACAATTTTAATGCAATCCCTATAAAAGCTCCACTGTCATACTTTAAAGATTTTGAAAAAATAATACTTTGTTTTATATGGAATCAGGAAAAACCTCAAATACCCAAGACATTACTCAGATAAAAACAAAGCAGGAGGAATCACGCTACCAGACCTCAGACTATACTACAAATTGATAGAGATCAAAACAGCATGGTACTGGCACAAAAACAGAGAAGTGGATGTCTGGAACAGAATAGAGAACCAAGAGATAAATTCAGCTACTTACCGTTATTTAATCTTTGACAAGCCAATTAAAAATATTCAGTGGGGAAAAGATTCCCTATTTAACAAATGGTGCTGGGTGAACTGGCTGGTAACCTGTAGAAGACTGACACTGGACCCACACCTTTCACTATTAACTAAAATAGACTCTCACTGGATAAAAGATTTAAACTTAAGACATGAAA
>CAUYPK010085112.1:0-27095 GCA_963574355.1 Loris lydekkerianus | reverse complement strand
CTGGCATTTAGAACCTACTTTTTTCATATTGCAAAGACATGGAATTCACAATTCCTATTTAATCTAATGCCTCTTTTCTGTTGTTATTTGCTCTACTTCAGAGTTGTCTGACCTTTTTGCTTCTCTGGGCCACATTGGAAGAAGAGGAATTGCCTTGGGCCACACATTAAATTCACAAACAGTAACGAAAGCTGATGAGCAATTATTTTTGTGATATTTGCCACCACAGATGAGCAAAAAATTCTTCACATAATAATTATGCAGCAGCCTGTTCAGAAGTTTGAGATCGCAAGTCCTATCTTCTGAGAGATAGATAATTTATTACTTAGATATGTACATATATTTACTTTTTTTTTCTTTCTTTTTTGCAGTTTTTGGCCAGGATTGGATTTGAACCTGCCACCTCTGGCATATGGGGCCAGCGCCCTACTCCTTTGAGCCATGGGCACTGCCCCATTTTTTTTTTACATTTTTTATGTATAAAAAATGTAAATATTGGATGGCGCCTATGGTGCAAAAAAGTAGGGTGCCGGCCCCATATACCAGAGGTGTCGGGTTCAAACCCAGCCCCTGCCAAAAACTGCAAAAATAAAAAAAATCTAAAAAAAGTAAATATCTACATAATAAATTACCTTTGGGTTTTTTAATGTTTTTATTATTACAAAAGTAAAAGAAAAGAGGACAGTGTAGAACTAGGGGATATTTGACATTGTATTTAACAAACTAATGCATGAATATGTGGTTCATTGAAAGCAAGAGCCATTTTCAGTGAGTTTTCAAGGTGCTTGTCAGGTATTTTGGTTCTGATTGTACTCTTTTTTTTTTTTTTTTTTTTTTTTGGTAGAGACAGAGTCTTACTTTTTCATCCTCGGTAGAGTGCTGTGGCATCACACAACTCACAGCAACCTCCAACTCCTGGGCTTAGGCGATTCTCTTGCCTCAGCCTCCCGAGTAGCTGGGACTACAGGCACCCGCCACAATGCCCGGCTTTTTTTTTTGTTGTTGCATTTTGGCCGGGGCTGGGTTTGAACCTACCACCCTCAGTGTATGGGGCCAGCACCCTACCCACTGAGCCACAGGCGCTGCCCTGATTGTACTCTTAATATGCGTAATTCTTGAACATAATTGCTCATAAATGTAGGTCCTGCTAAAAAGTGATGACATGAGCAAGGTGTGATTGTGAACTGAGCAATATTTGTCTGTGGGAAGACGGGACCTGTAAAGGTCCAGTGAAGAGACATGATCAAATTTTTCTTGAACTTGAATGTAAGATTGCAGTACTAGGCATTCCATTTGAAAACTGGCAGGTTAACATATTTATGTTGACTAAAAATGGAGTCACATATGCACTAAAATATTATTTCCCCAGAAATCTTAAAATTTGTTTTAAATTTTTATATCAAACTTAAAAGCAAGCATGCATGTTTTTCGCTGTTCACAAGATTGGGTTTAGTTAATGTGTTCAAATGCATAAAATTGTTTGCTTTAATTTGACCTTGCCATAATTTCAGTATCATTTGGAAAGCTGTTATGATTTGAAACATTATATTGATAAGGTGGATTTCACCTTGAAATATGCATGTTTAATTCACTTAAATTAGTGGTTAAATCTATTAAAAATACTAATTACTCTGCAAGCCAATTTTCATTGTCAGGTTCTAGTACCAGTTTGGTTTTTGATACCATAACCGACTTTATAACATGTTGTAAATCATAAAATCTATTCAACATTTGGCCGAGACTAAGCCATCTTAACTTATGAAAACTAAGTGGTGTCCTCATAGTCAGCATCAATAATTTTAAGAAATTCCCAGAATTGGGGATGATTGGGCCTTTATGAAATTCATAGTCTTGATGACGGTTTACATGATGAAGGTTTTGCGTATAAATTTTCTTGATGTACTATGCAATAATACTTCATCAAACATGAGTTTTGGGTGGCAGTTGCTGTGTTTTCTATTCTATTTCCCTCTCTTTTACCTACCATCACTGGGACACCATCAGTGACTATACCAGGTATATTGACATCCATAATTTTTCTGTTTTTTTTTGGGGGGGGGGGTCTGTTTTCTTTTGAGATGTTGTAGAAGTCATGCTGAGATTAGAAAAATAAATAAGGGACTATATTTACTTTTATTAGAAAATTAATATAAAGGAAAATAGAAAGCCAGGTTTGGCCCCTTTCACATCTGAGCTGCTGATGCAGGATGAAGTGGAGGGGCTATTGTAAAGCATAGCACACATGTGTGAGGTGTTGATTAGGTGCTAATCAAGCAAGATTACCTAACTTCTAACTAACATTAAATGCCTGAGGTTACAATAGTAGGTTGAAATATTATTGATAATCACCACCTTGCCAAGTCATCCACAAGTACATGTAATATCTGGTGGTGTCAATTTAACTGGGCGTGGAAAATAACACAGTGGAAGCTGCACACTGCTGTGAAACTGAAGCCATGCATGCATTCAAATAATGAGAGCATATGGTATGTTTACTTCATGCAACATTGCATACAGTGTTGTACCAATGTTGTCATCAAAAAAGTTCACACTCAAGAACCATGCAATCAAGTTCCACCAAAAACTTTACTTAAAACATTATGAGTTGTTTTTTTTTTTTAAGTTTATGATTTTTGTGTTGAGCTGCATTCATAGCCATGCTGGGCTGCCTGGAACCTGTGAGCCATAGGTTGGACAGCCCTGCTCTACTCAGTCTACTCAGTATGCCTTCCACACTATTTTTCTATAAGAACACCTTCTGACTTGTTTTTCAAGTTTAAGTCAGTCATTCATTCTGCTCTATAAAGCTCTGCTATCAACTTTCCTGTTCTCTCTTGTACTTAAGAAATAACTGAGCCCTCATGTGCATCCCCATAGCACTTTTAAAAATTTTACACTGGTCCATGAATACCTTCTTTTTAACAAAAATCAATCAGTGGGAGATATATAAAGATTAAAAGTAAAAATGTGAACCGTGTCTGCTTTCTTAGATTCTAATCCTGTTTCACTCTCCAGTTGTCCTGTATCGCTTGTGTAAATAGATACCTAGGAGTAGAATTGCTAGGGCATATCCCATGTCTAGTAATTTTACATTGGATGCTGGACATTGTATTATATTATTGATTGTCAGATTATTTTGTTTTTCCTTTAAGAGTATTGAAGTTTGTTTTGGGTAGCAATTAAACTACCTTTGCAGACTTGTTTGTACAGATATTTTAGAGTGTATTTAACCTTATTCTAGGCCAGTGTTTCTTAACCTTTTTTATCTCATGGCACACTTTAACCTATAAGTTAAACTTCTGTAGCACACTTAAATTATGTTGATTTGAAAAAAAAAAAAAAAGCAAAACAAACAAAAAAAAAGTATACTTTGCTTTGAACTTCTTTTGAAAATAATTAATGGTCTTTAAAAATTTTCATGGCATACCTGAGATCCTCTCACACACCTGTGTGCTATAGCACACTGGTTGAAAATCACTGCTCTGGGTCCTTTTAAGGTCACTCTAGCTAGTCAGAACTGGAATCCCTCCCAGTCTTAAGTGAGCTGGCCACCCAAAAGCCCTAGTAGTTATTTTTTGCCTAGGGTTGTGGAGTGTCACCATAAATATGCATAGCATAGTATTCAGCTGGACTCAGGGGAACTCCTGCAAGTTTCTAGGCCTCTTTGTGTAACTCACACATCATTGGTACTCTGCACCACAAACAGCTGCTTCAGCTTTTAAATCTTTTTTTTTTTATCTCAACTTAGTGCGACTGCCATACTTTATATGCTTGGGTTCTTTTACTCTATAGGGTACTTGGGAAAGTAACTCCATCTGGAAAACATTGTTTATTTCTCTTTACTCATGATAACAGTCCTATGCTGCCTGCTATCTAACGTCTGAATGTGGTCGTTTTGTATATTTTGTTCAATTTTCTTGTTTCTGGAGGGCTAGTTTGGTTCCAGCTATTCGTTAGTAGAATAAAGAAATGACCACATATGTGTCCATCAGCATGAAGAATTTCAGTCTTTTATCACTGGGGTATAGGTAAACACATCTAAGGTATCATTATTTCATCCACAAGTATTTTCATTATTATGGTCATTCCAGTGAACAATTGCATTGTCTGCAAATAATGCAGTATGAGGTATAGATTTGGGGAAATGAAACCATTTTTATTCTTCTACCATGGATCATCTTAAGATTTGGAAATCTAGACTGGGATTATTATCGTCGTCAAACATGTATTGTATGCCTGCTATAATTATTATTATTATTTTTTTTGCAGTTGCTGTTTTTTTTTTTCTTTTTTTTTAATTTATTTTTTTATTAAATCATAGCTGTATACACTAATGTGATCATGGGGCACCATACACTGGTTTTATATACCATTTGACATATTTTGATCATACTGCTTAACATAGCCTTCCTGGCATTTTCTTAGTTATAGTGTTAAGACATTTATATTCTACATTTACTAAGTTTCACATTTACCTTGTAAGATGCACCATAGGTACAATCATAGGTGTAATCCCACCAGTCACCCTCCCTCTCCCCCTTCCCCATATTCTTAGGTTATAACTGGGTTATAGCTTTCATATGAAAGCCATAAATTAGTTTCATAGTAGGGATGAGTACATTGGATACTTTTTCTTCCATTCTTGAGATATTTTACTAAGAAGAATATGTTCCAGTTCCATCCATGTAAACATGAAAGAGGTAAAGTCTCCATCTTTCTTTAAGGTTGCATAATATTCCATGATGTACATAGACCACAGTTTATTAACTCATTCGTGGATCGATGAGCACTTGGGCTTTTTCTGTGACTTAGCAATTATGGCTTGGGTTGCAATAAACATTCTGGTACAAATATCTTTGTTATAATGTGGTTTTTGGTCTTCTGGGTATATACCTAATAGAAGGATTATAGGTTTGAATGGCAGGTCTATTTTTAGATCTCTAAGTGTTCTCCAAACATCTTTCCAAAAGGAATGTATTAATTTGCATTGCCACCAGCAGTGTAGAAGTGTTCCCTTTTCTCCACATCCATGCCAACATCTCTGGTCTTGGGATTTTGTGATATGGGCTAATCTTATTGGAGTTAGATGATATCTCAAAATAGTTTCATTTGCATTTCTCTGATGATTAAGGATGATGAGCATTTTTTCATATGTCTGTAGGCCGTGCACCTGTCTTCTTCAGAGAAGTTTCTCTTCAAGTCCCTTGCCCCAGCCTGCGATGGGATCACTTGTTCTTTTCTTGCTTATACGTTTGAGTTCTCTGTGGATTCTGGTTACTAAACCTTTGTCAGAGACATAACCTGCAAATATCTTCTCCCATTCTGAAGGCTGTCTGCTTGCTTTACTTACTGTGTTCTTGGCTGTGCAGAAGCTTTTTAGTTTGATCAGGTCCCAGTAGTGTATTTTGAAGCTGCTTCAATTGCCTGGGGGGGTCCTCCTCATAAAATATTCACCCAGACCGATTTCTTCAAGAGTTTTCCCTGCACTTTCAGAAGCTTTTCAGTTTAATTAAATCCCATTTGTTTGTTTTTGTTGTTGTTGCTATTGCTATGGCAGTCTTCTTCATAAAGTCTTTCCCCAGGCCAGTATCTTCCAGTGTTTTTCCTATGCTTTTTTTGAGGACTTTTGTCATTTCATATCTTAAATTTAAGTCCTTTATCCATCTTAAATCAACTTTTGTGAGTGGAGAAAGGTGCGGGTCCAGTTTTAGTCTTTTATATATGGATATCCAGTTCTCCCAGCACCATTTATTGAATAAGGAGTCTTTCCCCCAGTTTACATTCTTGTTTGGTTTATTGAAGAGTAGGTGGTTGTAAGTTGTTGGTTTCATTTCTTGGTTTTCTATTTGATTCCAAATGTTTATGTCTCTATTTTTGTGCCAGTACCATGCTGTCTTGACCACAATGGCCTTGTAGTACATTCTAAAATCTGATCTGGTGATGCCCCCAGCTTTGTTTTTATTACTAAGAACTGCCTTACCTATACGGAGATTTTTCTGGTCCCATACAAAATGCAGAATCATTTTTTCCAAGTCTTGAAAATAAGATGTTGGTATTTTAATAGGGATGGTGTTGAATTGGTAGATTGCTCTGGGAAGTATAGACATTTTAACAATGTAGATTCTTCTTAGCCATGAGCATGGTATGTTCATCCATTTTTTAAAGTCCTCTTCTATTTCCTTTCTTGGGGTTTCATAATATTCTTTATAGAGGTCCTTCGCCTCTTTGGTTAGGTATATTCCTAGGTGTTTCATTTTCTTTGGGGCTATGGTGAAGGAAGTTGGGTCCTTAATTAGCCTCTGATCTTGACGGTTGTTGGCATATACAAAGGCAACTGACTTGGGGACATTGATTTTATATCTTGAGACATTACTGTATTTTTTGATGACTTCCAAGAGTCTTGTACTTGAGTCTTTGGGGTTCTCTAAGTATAAGATCATATCATCAGCAAAGAGGGAGAGTTTGACCTCCTCTGCTCCCATTTGGATGCCCTTTATTTTCTTGTCTTGCCTAATTGTATTGGCTAGAACTTCCAGCACTATGCTGAATAGTAATGGCAGCAGAGG
The DNA here is from genome assembly GCA_963574355.1 of Loris lydekkerianus. NCBI lineage: Eukaryota > Metazoa > Chordata > Mammalia > Primates > Lorisidae > Loris > Loris lydekkerianus. The sequence goes on along the minus strand of CAUYPK010085112.1, from coordinate 20,529 downwards.
ACAGCCTTATATGGTTGGAAAAGCTTTTAGTTTAATTCCATTCAGTAAAGTATTAGCTGTGGGTTTATCATAGATAAACTTCAATCAGTTTAAGAAGTGTGCCACCTATGCCTAAACTCTTTAGTGGTCTAATTAGAAAAGGATGCTGGATTTTATGAAATGCTTTTTCTGCATCTATTGAGAGGATCATATGGGCTTTGTTTTTGCTTCTGTTGATACGGTAAATAATGTTTATGGGCTTGCATATGTTAAACCAGCCTTGCATCCTTGGGATGAAGCCTATTTGATCTTGATGTATGACTTTTTTGATGATAAGCTGTAATATATTTGTTAAGATTTTGTTGAGAATTTTTGCATCTATATTCATTAGCAAAATTGGTCTAAAGTTCTTCTTTTTAGTTGGGTTTTCTTGGTATCGATGTCAGGGTGATGTTTGCTTTATAGAATGTATTGGGGAAGATTCCTTCCTCCTCAATTTTTGGAATAATTTCTGCAATATAGGAATAAGCTCTTCTTTGAAGGTTTGATAGAATTCTGGTGTGAAGCCATCTGGACTAGGGCATTTTTTTTTTGGTTGGGAGATTTTTTTATTGTTTCTTTGATCTGAACACTTGAAATTGGTCTGTTCAGGAGATCTATTTCATCTGGGCTAAGTCTAGGGAGAGGGTGTATAGATCCATTTTCTTCACATTGTCAAGTTTTTTGGCATAGAGTGTCTTGTAGTATTCAGAGATAATCTCTTGTATCTCTGTGGCATCAGTTGTTATTTCCCCTTTATCATTTCTGATTAAGGTTACTAGAGATTTTACTTTTTTATTTCTAGTTAGTCTGGCCAAAGGTTTATCTATTTTATTTATTTTTTCAAACAACCAACTCCTTGTTTCATTAATTTTCTGAATGACTCTTTTGTTTTCAATTTCATTAATCTCTGATTTAATTTTGGATATTTCTTTTCTTTTGCTGGGTTTAGACTTAGATTGTTCTTCTTTTTCCAGTTCCATAAGATGGCTTGTGAGATCTGATACTTTAGAGTGATCACTATTCTTAGAAGAAAAGTTAGTCCTTAAGTAAGTTACATTGCAAAGAACACCAGTATGTTATATATACTTAGCTGTATTTTCCTGTTCCCTGAACCCCAAATATGTCAGGTTATATATCACATTATTATTTTATTTAGCTGGCACTTAAAAGTATGTGATATTTCTGGCACAAAAAAATTTGCTCAGGCAGTGCCCATAGCTCAGTGGGTAGGGTGTTGGCCACATACACCAAGGCTAGTGGTTTCAAATCCGGCCCAGGTCAGCTAAAACAGCAATGGCATACACACACACACACACACACACACACACACACACACACGCAGTCGGGAATTGTGGCAGGCACCTGTAGTTCAGCTACTTGGGAGACTGAGGCAAGAGAATCGCTTAAGCCCAAGAGTTTAAGGTTGCTGTGACGCCATGGCACTCTACCCAGGGTGGCAGCTTGAGATTCTGTCTCAAAAAGAAAAAAAAAAAGAAAGAAAAGAATTTTGTTCAAATAAATGCCTGTTGAATTTAATTCTGTAATGAGTGTTCTGTATCACCGGTCTAGCCTTCCAAAGCATACTTGACATCCATTAAAGGCAGTCTCCTTATTTTTCTTTTAAGGCTTCTGTATACTTTTTATGGCACATTTGAAAGTACTGTGGTTTGGTTTTTGCTTTTGTCAACTTGATGGGAAATTACATCCTCCTCAAAGATATGGAAAGTTTGACCTATCCCACAGAAGCATTTCATTGCTCATTAGAAGCCATTCATAGACATCAATGCTTTTCATTCATCAGAATAGAAAACTTGGGGACTTTTCATTTATGCAGAATACATTAGTAAAACAAAACTCTCAAAATGCCTTAGTTTCATTTTTCCTACTTATGATATTTTTCTTGGACTTGATATTACATGTATTACTTTGAATAAATATCCGACAGGTTAGAGATCTGGAGAAGAGTGTGGCATTTGGAATCAGACGGGCCTGGGTTTCAACTCAGATCCTACTTTGTATTATGAATGACTTTGGAAAATCCACTTTTCAGTTACTTTCTGTGCTTCATAGAAAAAAGAATTTAAGGAAGGAGTTAAGCTGATAAATTATGGTGATAATGTCAAAATGCACAAAGTTAAAAAACTGAACCCAAAGGAATGATGTACAAACTATATGCTAATTAAATACTGTATTGTATTCCTGAGTTCTCTTGCATTTATATTTCTCTGTTAATTTAATTTGTTTTTAGGTGGTGGGTAATGCGAAGCATTAGCAGGCAGGGAAAAATTTCCTTAAGGAACTCTGGAACTGTGTTAAGTTTCTGACTGATTTGTAGGTTTAGATCAGAGGATTCATTTTCATGGTAATGTATTTAGATATCTCACAAGATTTTCTTTTCCTTGTACTTTCACAAAGAAAACTGAAATTTATATATCACATTCTTCTCAGTTAGTTTATCTAATTTTCAAATTCATCTCACAATTGAAGAGTCAAAGTCTGGTGTTTCAATTTTTTCTATTCAAAATTTGTCTAAGCTGTTTCAAATTTCCATTCAAAATTTGAATTGGCTAGGTTCTGTTTCATTAGTACAAGTAGACAATAATTTGTCACACTACATCTGAAAAATTACTAGCTCATCCTGTTCTTTAAAAACCTATAAAGAGGTTTTGAATGTTTTATTCTATTTATCAGTGTATGATTACACAGCACTCTTAGTGGAGGTATTTTTCTTTTTTTATGGGCATCTGTATTCAATCCTTTGAAGTATTTTCATTAGAAAGTATAGTTTAGAAATAATCACATTTTCTTTTGGAAAATTAAGTTTTTATTTTGTATCCATCTTCTTCACCTCATACAGTTTAATTTTTGTTCTACAGAATTTGCACTGTAACAATGGTTATGGATGTGGTAGGTAGCACATCAAGTTTTTATCTATTTCTGCAAACATCTATATTTCTAGTGAGTAGAGGTAATTAAAATATCGAAGCTTGTCAGTTTCTGAAGCACATAATTGTAATCAAAAATAAAATTAGTAACTGTTAACATTTATGAAACTTAGAATGTCAAAACACAGTCATATATATAACTTAAATGAGGTCACATATTCAGCATCATTAATCATCTGGGAAAGTCAAGACTCAGGAAGTAAGGTCTCAAAGGGGACACTAAGCAGCCAAAATAAGTACTCATCCCATAGACTTTGCTCATTCAATACATTTATCAAGTATGGGGTATGTGTAAGGCAGATAGTATGAATTAGAGTTGATTTTTTCCAGTATGAAGTTCATAATTTATTAAGGGGAAAAAAATTAAATTCAAATAATTACCAAGTATACTGTAAAAGTGATAAGTGCTACAAATGAACTGCAGATAAAGAGCTTTGGGAGGGAGTTCAGAAAAGGAACATAAGTTCAGTGTATTATTGAGGAAATCTTTGTAAAGCAAATAGCATCTGAGCTAAGTCACGAGGGATAGTTTAAGATTGTGACTTCAGGAGAGACAGAGGGAGGCTTTCTAGACAGAGATAGAGTATAGACAGAGATTTAAGAAACCACAGGTAACTATAGCCAATATGTTTTGTTGGCTGGAGTATAAAATGTATGAAGGGGGAGTTTAGGAAAGAATTGGATGTAGATCAGGGCCAGGTTTTAGGTAAACTTGATTGTCATACAACACAATTTGGGCTTGAGTCCACAGGAAATAGGTAGGTAGTGAAGATTTTTCAACTAAGGATTGACATTGACGATGCCAGCTATATATTATGATAGTGGCATATATATATGCCAGCTATATATACATGATACCGGCATTCCTCTATATGTGCTGGCTAGCACTGATGATGCCAACTATATATACATGATAGTGGCATTCCTCTTTGTTTATAAATAAACTCTAGGCTTACTATCTTTCCTCTCATCTCTTTTCATTGATTTTACTGTCCATGGGAAGAACCTAATCATGCCCTACCCTGTCTTCCCCCTTGCCCGTTAACCAGTTGACCCCTCCACTTTCAAAAACCATTGCATCTAGTTCACTTCGGCTATCCATTTCTTCGGTTTCGTAGTTGGATGTTATTACCAATACCAGCATCAACTCTAAATGTGTATGTATTTTAAGCCTTCTTATTCACTTTATCTACAACTCTCATCCCAGCAATTTCTCTGCCTCACTGAGATAAGCCAGTTCATTGATCCCACCACTTTTTCACTATTCTCATCTTCATTAATGTTTGGCTACTTCACTCCTTTATTAAGTGTTAGTTGTATATCAAATACTGTGCTAGGCTTTGTGTAGCATATAAAAATTAATATTTTGCTTAGTGATTGCACTAAAAAGAGTTTAGGGCACTTTGTGAAGACATGGTCCTTGAAACAGGATGACATCACAGCAGTAACAGAAAGAGGCAAAGGAAGGATGACAATAAAATAGTCAGTAATGGGGCTTTTAAAAACATAATACCTTTCAAACACAGATCTATACTCTTGTTACAGATAGCAACAAAGATAGATTAGATATAGACCTTCTGCCTTTGAGAAACTTACTGTCCGATGGATGAGCCAGAAAATTGTATCAACAATTACAAGTACTGGCGGAACCTAACAGAAGTGATAATAAGATTTAACAACAGTGCTGCAGGAACACAAATTAATTTACATAATCTCTCTTTTGTGTTAGGTATATCTTTCTTATAGTGTACAGTTCACTGGCAGTAAGAATTTTTACACCACTACAAGAAGAAACTGTGTGCCCATAAGACAGTAACTCCCTGTTCTCCCCTGTGTCCAGTCCCTGGAACCATAAGTGTGTTTTCAGTCTCTATGGATTTGCCTATACATTTATACTTCATATAAATAGAATCATATAGTACGTGGCCATTTAGTGTAATGTTTTCAGGGTAAATCCATGTTTTAGCATGTATCAGCATATCAAGCCTTTTATAGCTAAATATTATAATATTCTGTTGTATGAATATACCACATTGTGGTTATCCATTTATCAGTTGATAGACATTGAGGTTCTTTCTACCTTTTGCCTATCATGAATAGTACTGTTTACTTTCATGAGTTCATGTAAAATTTTTGTTTGAATACCTATTTTCAGTTCTTTCAGGTATATACCTGGGAATGGAATCAGTAGGTCATGTGGTAATTCTGTATTTAGTTTTTTTAATAACCACTAGACTGTTTTAATAACTTTTTAAAATAACTGCCACTAGTCACATATGAGGGTTCTGATTTCTCTACAGCCTTGCCAATAGTTATTGTGTATGTTTTTTTTATTATGGCCATCCCAGTGAATGTGAAATAGTATCTCATTGTGGTTTTGATTTGCATTTCCTTAATGACTAATGCCATTAAGGTTATTTCATTTACATGTTGGCCCTTTGTGTATCTTCTCTAAATGTCTATTCGTGTCTTCTCCCCATTTTTAATTGAGTTGTTTCTCTTTTGCCTGAATTAGAAGGGTTCTTTATGTATTCTAGTTATTAGATCCTTATTAGATACATGGTATTCAAATATTTTCTCATTCTCTAGACTTGTCTTTTCACTTTCTTGATAGTATATTTTGTACAAAAATATTTACTTTTGAGGAAGGGCAATATATGTATGTTTTCTTTTGTTCCTTGTGCTTTGGAAATTATATCTAAGTATCAACTGCCAAATCCAAGGCTATGTTGATTTACCTTTACCTTGTATTTTCTTCTGTTTTCTGAGAATAGCTTCAGGGTTTTGATCCATTTTGTATTATTTTTTACTTATATATATATAGTAAAAAATCTTGTGTGAGATAAGGGTCTTTACTTCACTGTTCCAAAAATAGATGTACAGTTTTCCCAGCATCATTTGTTAAAGAGAGTTTTCTTTTCTCCATTGGGTTCTCTTTACACCCTTGTCAATAATCATTTGGCCTTAGATATGAGTTTATTATAGGACTCTTAGTTCTATTCCATTGATCTATATGTCTGCCCATACGTCAGTACTGCACTGTTTTAGTTACTGTAGGTTTGCAGTTAGGAAGTGTGACTTCTTTAAATTTATTCTTTTTTTAAGATATTTTGGCTTATTCAGGATTCTTTGCATTTTCATAGGAATTCTAGGATCAGCTTTTCCATTTTTGCAAGGAAAAAAAAAAAGGCCTTTGGGATTTTGGTCAAGTTTACATTAAATCTGTAGCTCTCTTTTGGAAATAGTGTCATCTTAACGTATTAAAAGTCTTCCTCACCAGGCACAGTTGCTCACACCTGGAACCCTAGCCCTTTGGGAGGCTGAGGTAGGTGGATTGCCTGAGTTCAGGAGTTCAAGACCAGCCTGACCAAAAGCAAGACCCATCTTTAAAAATAGCTGGGTGTTGTGGGGGCGCCTATAGTCTCAGCTACTTGGGAGGCTGAGGTGAGACAATAACTTGTGCCCAAGAGTTTGAGGTTGCTGTGAGCTATGATGCCACTGCATTCTACTGAAGGGCAACAAAGGGAGATCCTGTCTCAAAAAACAAACAACCCCAATATTAAGTCTCCCAGGAATGAACACAGGATTTCTTTCCTTTCAAAGGGCTTCCTTAATTTTTTCTTGCATATAACTCTTATACCTCCTTGGTAAAATTTATTCCTACGTATTTTATTCTTTTTGATGTTACTGTAAATGCCAGTGGTTTCTGAATTTCCTTTTTGAATTCTTTATTGTTAATGTAGAGAAATACATAAGATTTCTGTGTTGATCATGGACCCTCAATTCATTTATTAGTTCTAATAACTCTTCTGTGGATCTTTAGGATTATCTGTGTATACCTGGGTCACTGTGGAAGTTTTAAGACAGACTATTATGGTCCATTGTTTCATTTCCAAGTAACACAGTCAACAGCAACCTTTCTGATTCAGCTGTGGTTCAAATTTCAACTTGCTTGGTTTATCAATGTTGCTGGGAGGGCTTCATTTGTTTCCATCTGTGCGGATTTTACATTTCTTATTTTGTGTATCTCAAAACTTTTGTAATGACCCATGTGTTATACTGTCATGACATCTTTGAATAGAGATAGTTCTACTTCTGTTCCTATTGGATGCTTTTTTTCCCTTTTTCTTGCTTGATTGCTGTCTAGAATTTCTAGTATTATGTTAAATAAAGGTGAAAGCAACACCCTTGTCTTATTTCTGATCTTAGAAGGGAAGCTTTTAGTCTTTCACCATTGAAAGATATTTGCTATGTGTTTTTTTTATATATGTCCTTTATCATGTTGAGGAAGTTACCTTCTATTTCTAGTTGGTTGGGTTTTTTATTATAAAGGTGTATTGGATTTTGTCAGATGCTTTTTCTGTGTCATTTGAGATTATCCAGGGATTTCCCCTCCTTTTTTCTAATGTGTAATGTATTACATGATTGATTTTCATACCCTGAACAGCCATTATATTCTTGGTATAAATCCAGCTTGGTCATCACGTATAATCCGGTAAAAATGTACTGATCTGGTTTGCGGATATTTTGTTGAGGATTTTTGCATTTATGATATTCATAAGGTATGATGGACCATGATTTTCATTTTGTGTCTTTGTCTGGCTTTGGTATCAGGATAATCCTGACCTCATGGAATGAATTAGAAAGTGTTCCCTCCTTTTTTTTTTAAACAGTTTGAGAAGGATTGATGTTAGTTCTTTAAATATTTATTATAAGTCACTAAGTAACCAGTGAGGCCATCTGGTTCTGGGCTTTACTTTATTGGAAGGTTTTTGATTGCTGAGTCATTCCTTATTATAGGTCTATTCATATGTTTTATTTCCTGTTGAGTCAGTTTAGAAATTTATGTGTTTCTAGGAATTTGTTCATTTGTGTTTGTAGGAACATAGGTTATCTAAGTTGTTGGCATATATTGGTTCACAGTATTCTCTTATCCATTCTGTTTTTTTTATAGGGTTAGCAGTAATGTCCCCACTTTTATTTCTATCTTTGGAAATTATTCTCTTTTTTGTTTTCCTGTTTTATTTGATTTATATTTACCCTAATTTTTATTATATCCATCCTTCTGCTAGCTTTGAGTTTAGTTTGTTCTTCTTTAAGTTCTATATGATGTAAAGTTCAGTTATTGATTTAATATATTTTTTAATGTAAGCATTTCATTTTTAAATTTCCCTCTGCACTATATTAACTGTATCCTGCACTGTATTAACTACTCGTATATTGTACCGTATATACTCGAGTATATACGGTATTTTTATTTTCATTGGCTTTATAGTACTTTCTAATTTCCCTTCTGGTTTTCTCTTTGACCCATTGATTGTTTTAGACTGTATTATGTGATTTTCACATATTTGTGAATTTTTCAGTATTTTTTCTGTTACTTATTTTTAGTTTCCATGGTGGTTAGAGAAGATATAATATTTTGTGTGGTTTGCAAATTTTTTTTTAAATATATTGAGACTTGTTTTGTGGCCTAATGCATATCACCTCCTAGAGAATTTTCCCTATACATTTAAGAATAGTATATATTCTGCTGTTTTGAGTTAAACTTTGCAGTGTGTGTCGTAGAACTAAATGATTTATAGTGTGGTTCAAATTCTCTACTAGCTTATAGATGTTCTGTCTCATTCTGCTTCATTATTGTAAGTGGGATACTGAAGACTAACTTCAATAACATATAACAACACCAACAGTTGTCCCATTAGTGTTTGTTTCATATATTTTGTGACTCTGTTGTTAAATGTGTATCTATTTTTAATTGATAATCTTCATGCTAGGATGACCATTTTATCATTATAAAAATCTCTTTATCTGTTTTGACTTACTATGTTTTTTCTAATATTATCCTAGCCACCCTATTGTGGTTATTATTTGCATGGAATATATTTTTCCATCCTTTCACCTTGAACCTATTTGTGCCCTTAGAGTCGCCTGTAAACAACTCATAAATAGAATCATTTAGGTTTTTTACTCAGTTGTGATAGTGTTTTAATTGAAGCATTTAATCATTTACATTTAAAGTAATTACTGATAAGGTAGGATTTTTGCTATATTGTTATTTATTTATATGTCTATTCCTGACTTCCTCTATTACTGCATTTTCTTCATAACTGATTTTTTTCAGTGTATCATTTTGATTCTCTTCTCATTTTCTTTAATGTACGTGTTTTAGTTCTTTTCTTAATGATTACCTTGCAGATTAGTTAACATCTTGTACAGTAACCCAGTTTGAATAAGTTGTAACTTAGCTTCAATAGTATACCAAAATTTTCTTCCTGTACATCTTATCTCTCCCTTTTATGTTATTGTCATATGTTATATCTTTTAACATTGTGTGACCATTAACATAGATTTATAATTATTGTTTATGCATGTCTCTTTTAAATTATATAGGAAAAAGACTAAAGATATTTCTGAATCAAAAATGTAATACTGCTGGCTTTTATATTTACTTTTGTAGTTCCCTTTGTCATTATTTATTTTCTCGCATGGCTTTGAATTTGTCTCTTATCCTTTCATTTAAACTTTAGGGACTTACTTTAGTTTAAGTCTACTTGTGATAAATTCCCTCAGTATTTTATCAGGAAATCTCTTAATTTCTTTATTTTTGAAGGATAGTTTTTCTGTATATAGAATTCTTGGTTGACATTTTATTTTTTTCAGCACTTTATGTTATCTCATTGCCTTCTGGCCTCCAGTGGTTTCTAATGAAAGGTTGCCTGATAATCCTCCCAAGCGTCCCTTGTACATGAAGAGTCACTTGCTACTTTCAAGATTCTTTCTTTATCTTTTGACAGTTTGAATATAATATGTCTCAGTGTAGATCTTTTTGAGTTTATCCTACTTGGAATTTGCCAAGCTTCTTGAATATAGATTCATGTCTTTATCAAATTAGGAAAGTTTCCAATTGTTATTTCTTAAATATTCCTGTCTCCTCCTCTCCTTTCATTTTTTCTTCCCTCCCCTCACTTTTGAGACTCCCATTATATATTTGTGCACATGCAGGATATTGTTTTCATGAGCCTCATTGCTTTTTCTTTCTACTTCTCAGATTGCGCAGTCAATAAAATTACTCATGTAGAAGCTCGGCACCTGTAGCACAGTGGTTACGGTACCAGCCACATACACCAAGGCTGGCAGGTTCAAACCTGGTGTGGGCCAGCTAAACAACAGTGGCAACTGCAATTAAAAAAATAAATAAATAAATAACCAGGCATTGTGGTGGACGGCTGTAGTCCCAGCTACTTGGGAGGCTGAGGTAAAAGAATCACTAAAGCCCAGGAGTTTGCTGTGAGCTGTGACACTACAGCACTCTACCAAGGGCAACATAGTGAGACTGTATCTCAAAAAAAAAAAAAGAAAAAAAATCACTCATGTAGAATATTCACAAACTATTGTTTTGTTGAATTTCACTGAAATTTTACTGAATTACTATTGTTTTATTAATTTTACTGAAAGTCTTAACAACTGTCAGTTATTTGATGTAGTGTACTGTGTTAGTCAGCATAGGCTAAATCCCCGTGGTGAGGGATTAAAAACAGAGCATGGTGTACCAAGTATTGGCTCTTAAATCCTTCCTCAGAAGTAACACATATCCCTTTCCCTCTTGTTTTATAGGCTAAAGTGTCATGTATCCACACCTAATTTATGTAAGCAGGTAACTGCAGTTCTTCTGTGTGCCCAGATGTGAAGAAAATGTATGCAGGAGTGTCTAACCTTTTTTCTTATCTGCTGCACATTGGAAGAACAAGAATTGTCTTGGGTCACACATTAAATACTCAAACACTAACGAAAGCTGAGCAAAAAACAAGGTCCATGCATAATTTTTGTGATACCCACTACCACAGATAAGCAAAAAAGTCTTAAAATATCTGCATGCGGCCTGTAGGACACAGGTTGGACACCCTTTACAATCTACTCCCTCTCCTATTCCATCCCCAATCCATTCTTTAGCATTTATTTCATTATTTCTTTATGCAGACAGATATTATGCCAGTCTCTTTAATTCTGTAATAATTTGCAGTTGCTTAGAACTTAGAAGTAAAACCATAGGTTCATATATCAGCTCCTTTGCAAAGTTTTCAATATTTCTAGGGTTCAGCTTTTCCTGTGGAAATATGGGGGTTATAATCCCTATCTCAAAAGATTATAAATGATTGGCTGTGATAGTGATGCATGTAGAACATTTTGTATACTGTTTAATGAGTAGTGAGTGCTCAGTTTGTTACTGTTTTCCTGACATTTCAGTGCCCTTTATAATCTGGTTCAACTTATCTTTTCAGCCTTATCTTCTAAGACTCTCTATCAATTATCTGATATTATTCCTTATAGATTTATTGTTGAGCTATAAGTGATATTATTTTTTATTAGAAAGTTAGATTCTTTTTGATAATGTTTTTTAAAGTTTACTGCATTTTATAGTATGTTTGGAAGATAGTATGTAAACTTTCCTATAACATTTATCTCTAATTTTATAAATGGAAGTCCCTGAAGAATCAGGATATACTTAAATTTGTTTTAAAATTCTTATACTGCATGTATGTCAGTTTAAATAGAGTATTTCTATAAACAGAAATAGAGGGTTTTTAATTTTATGATAATGAGTTTTTCATTCCTACTCTTGAAATTCACCAACAGATGAAAAATTGAAATAGTATTTCTATCTTTAAGGAAATCTAGAGGTATCTCTAGTTTCTCTAACCTGTTAGCTAAAAACTGGAAGAGAAAGAGTAACAATTTTGGAAAACTTATCTGAGTGTCTGCCTCCAGGATACTGAAAAAAAAGAGGGCAGGGAGTAGTGTTTTATTTTCGAACACTAAAAGGCTTAGGAATTAAGTAGACTAGTACCAAAGAATATAGGAGTGAGGCAGGGACCATCAACAAAGAGATTGCTTGGAAAAGCTGAATAAGGAGTAGGTAAGGATTCCTATGTTTACACCTCACTGGAAATAGAAAATATACTGTCTGGCAAACCAGACAGATTACAGACAGAAAAAGGGAGGAGTGAGATGCTGAACTAAAGATGAGGATTAAGCAAAAGTTATCAAGTTTCCTTGCTTGGATTTGGGAACTCATACTTGAGGAAATAATCAATGGCCTCAGACAGACAGAGATTCCCTAATGAAACAAAACAGAATGCTTTAAGAAACGAGGGGTGGTGGTGGTACTTTCTCGGAATATAGAACAGAAAACAAAAATAAGAGAGAAAATAGAAAATTAGAGGTAAATATGAGGTTTAATATCTAGCCTTAATAGCTCTCCCAGAAACAGAGAACAAGAAATGAAGAAACTTATTAATATCTTAGGAAATAAGATATGTGATTTTTTTTCTATACCTAAAGATGTCACTAGATTGAACAGGTTTAGCAATTGCTCAGTGCCAACAATGATACTGGTTCACATATTTGTAGGAAAAATGCATCATTCTGAAATTTCAGAACCCACTGGAGATAAAAGAAAATCCTGAGGACTTCCAGATAAGAAAAAATAAATACTCTGTGAATGTCAGTGAACTCCAAAGCTATATGTAGGAATCTGAAAGACATTGGAGCAAAAAGTCTGTAAAATCATGAGGGAAACATACTGGTTTGAGCTTTTGTTATGGAATTTCTTAGACATAAATCAGAGAAACAATGTAATGAAAACCAATGTACCAAAAGCGCTTTTCTCTGAGATTGAAAAGTTATCAATACCTTCTCCTTTATACATGCATGCATACTTTAAATATTAAAGGAAATTCAAGATATTTTATCATTTCAACCATAAATATTTCATTTTTATCTGTAACAGACATTTTAAAGAAACAAAACTACAATATTATTATACCTATCAAAATTAACAACAATTTATGAATAGCAAATACTTAGTCCGTGTTCTGTTTTCTCCATTTTTAACTCAGAAGTTGGCTTGTTCTGGCTCAGCACCTGTAGGTCAGTGGTTAGGGCGCCAGCCACATACACCTGGGCTGGCGGGTTTGAACCTGGCCCTGGCCTGCTTAAAACAACAATGAAAACTATAACAACTAAAGAAATAGCCAGGTGTTGTGGCAGCTGCCTATAGTTTCCCAGCTTCTGAGAAACTGAGGCGAGAGAATCGCTTAAGCCTAAGAGTTTGAGGTTGCTATAACTTGTGATGCCATGGCACTCTACCAAGGGTGACATAGTCAGACTCTGTCCCCCCACCCCCATAAAAGAAGTCGGCTTATTCAAATCAAGATTGCATTTGGTAGATATGTGTTAAGTTTCCATTAAAAGGAGACTACTACTGTGTTGTTGTTTTTTCTTTGTTATAAACCTTCTAGCACTATTTGAATTTTAAGTTCTATGTATGTGTTATTTGGAAAAATAAAAATTAACTTTAAAACCAGATATACATGAAGACTAACTTAGGGAATTAGTCATAGTTTGTGTGATTAGGAGTTTAAATGTAAATCAATTACTTTTATGTCATAGTGGCTGTTACATCAGTCCAACATAATAGTTGAATATGAACCTGTGTGGCTAAATATTAGCTAGCTTAGTCATTCAAACATAGAAGGAATTAAGTATTCCAGGTCATGACAGCAAGACAGAATAGTAATAAAGCACAAACAAACTTTTATGTGAAAATGTTAGAACTAAAAAGTAAGTAGGAAAGGTTCGAGAGCATCAAAATAAACTCACAAAACCAAGAACTTTAAAGGCTATTGGAGTTGTTGACTCTACATGTAATTTTAATAGTATTGACTTTGATTTATAGGATTGTTGATGACTGGAAAGGGATAGATGATGTTGACATTCTAATTGTTGCCAAGAGTGATAATTGATAGAGACAGATAGCTATTAGATTCCAACAAAGACACTGAAGAATAGCAATCTAATGAACAGTAGTCTGTTCTTAAGTCATGCGGAGATAAAGAATCCAAAATAGCTCTGTGTGTTTTTAGGGGGTTGTGTGTGACAGGTCAATTATGTTGACATTGACCTAGCCACTCTAGTGCATCTATTAATATTTAATGTGATAGATTTTAAAAAGTTAGCCATTTTTCTATTTTTTAACCAGATAGTTTGTGAAGTATCTCCTTATTGCATCCCTGAATCTAACTTTAATTATGAGACATACTCAAAAGATAGGAATCAACGATGAGGTGAGGAGTGAGATAAGATGAAGTTAACAATTTGGACCAGTTGGAACATGCACTAAGTAGAATGATATGTGTTTTTCCCAGCTTGGAAAGGAACCTCAAATCTTTCTCCTTTTTTTAAGAGATGGGGTTTTTCTATGTTGCCCAGCATAGATTTGGGATTTGAACTCCTGGTTCCAGTGATCATCCCACCTCAGCCTCCCAGGTAGCTATGAGTACAGGTGGGCATTGATGCACCTAGCACCCTCAGTCATTTTTAAACAAAATGTCAGTTCTCTTGATGAGAGTTCACTTTTGTCTTAAGTGGTTTTATTTCTCAGGTTGGCTGCTTTTCTCCACCCTTGCCACCCCCCAAACCCAAATCACATTGATCAAACTTATTTCTTTCCAATTGGTAAATAGATACTTCTGCTGCAATGAAATTTAAGTCTCTTTTTCATTTGAGAATCTAAATGATGATCACCTGATTTGAAAGTTTAATTTCATTTACTTTATCTGATCAGGTATGTATTAGCTACAAAGTAGAGACAAATTCAATGACTTTCTCTTTGTTTTGTTTTGTTTTTTGTTAGAGGAAGTCCTCAAATGAAGGGGACACCTCATTTTAAGGAAGAACAGTGTGCTCCAGCTTTAAATTTAGAGATGAGGAAAATACTGGATTTGCAAGCACCCATCATGAGGTATAGTACTTGGGGTAAATTTGGCATTTTGTGAAGACAGTAGACAATGTAGTTGGTTAATCACACAACCAACAGGAAAACTGATTTTATTTCTTTTGATTGAAGCTAAGTTTTTAGTTCTAGAAGCGCTTGATTACTGCTTACAATATATTCAAAGTTTTGCAGATGGCAGTTATCCTTATTATCATAATAAACGCATAAATTGAGTCTACTATGATTTTATTTTGAAATTTATGTTTTTGATAAGGTCTATAATTGTTTGGTTGAACAGCCATATTCCTCAAAATGAAAGTGATAAAAATCACACAAGTTGAAGAAAAAAGAAAGTGCCTTTGTTTCCTAAATTGTCATTAGTTTCTGTAAAGTTTATGTACACTTGGAAGAAAGCTAAGCTTTTTTTTGGATCAAAAAGCTAAGCTTTCTTCCAAGTGTGTATAAAGGTTTTATGACAAGGTGGCCAGAATACTGGAATACCAGAAATCTACTTTCCATCCTTTGGTAGGAAAAAATAAGTACCTATATACTCGAGTATAAGCCGAGTTTTTTCGGCACAAAATTTGTGCTGAAAAACCCAAACTCGGTGCCGAAAAAACTCGGCTTATACTCAAGTATGTAGGTAGTTTTGGCTCAGTGCCCATAGCTCAGTGAGTAGGGCATTGGTCACATACACCCAAGCTGGTGGGTTCAAGCCCAGCCTGGGCCAGCTAAACAACAATGACAACTGCAACAACAAAAAAAAAAGTCGGGCATTGTGGCAGGTACCTGTAGTCCCAGCTGCTTGGGAGGCTGAGGCAAGAGAATTGCTTGAGCCCAGGAGTTTGAGGTTGCTGTGAGCTGTGACACCACAGCCCTCTACCCAGGGTGACATAGTGATACTGTGTAAAAAAAAAAAAAAAAAGAAAGAAAGAAAAATAGTTTTACCTATGATTTGGCTTCACAATTGATACTTTGCCATAGTTTAGCCTGTATTGTTTCCATTGTGGTCTAAGACGACGTACTTAAATAATATGTAGCTGTGAAAGCATTCTTTACTGAAAAATACTTTTCCAAATTTATTTTTTAGTGAAAAAAACAAGGTGTATATATAATCCTACTATTATTTAAAGGGCAATAATAGTATTAGAATTTGTGGTGTTCTGGAGGAATATGTAAGGAACTGGGCCTTGAAAACTGAGTGGCTAGGGAACGGATTTGGGAAAAAGACTTTACTAGATACTCTTTAAATATTGATTTGAGCTATATGAATGTAATACCTATTTTTTAAATATGCATATCTAATAAAATATTTATTTTATCATTTCTCTTGCTAGAATACTATACAGAATGACAGTGTAACATACTAAATAAAATTGTATAAAAGTGGGTCTTGCCTTGTTTGGTCTTTTTATACCTATTCTTATAGAATGCCATTGTTACTTACTTAAATGTTGATCAGTGTTACAAAAGATTCAGTTCAGGTTACTCTTCACCTTGGTCAAAAAGTTACCCATCACTTCACATTTTATTTCAGCACGGAACCTTTTCGAGAAAGTAACTTAATGCATAAGGAATTTTGAATGTCTGGTACAAAACACAGTGGAACTGTACAAGCTTGGCTTTCTACCTCCACCTGGTGGTAAACACTGTATGGCACATGGAAATGGAATAGAAAAAGTGTTCTCTTTCTGCCATCTTGTACAAGTTTAACCAATCAGATGCTAGGTTTTAATATACACATTAAGGTGGTTGAAAATGCCTAAGGTTTCTTTCAAAAATCCAGTGAAATAATTGCGTTTCAGAGCAATGTTATCAGAACCTTAAATGCATATTTGCTAGAAATTTGATTGGAGATTTCCTATATGATTTTGAATTGAGAAGAAATAAAACTTAGGCTTTATAACCATTTTCCCTCCTATTATTACAAATATAAGTCAGATAATGTTAGGGATAATGGCTATGCTATTGCTTATAGTAGCAAGACCATTTATCATCTTTTATTTTTGATTAAAGAAAAATATAAGTGCTTTTAAACATTTCACTTTGTTAATTGAAGATAATGTTTAAAAAGTAAAAATTTATAATTTTAATGAGTTTAATTTATAATTAAACTCTTAGATATTGTTTCTAATTTTCAAATGCCATAGTTTAGTAGGCATCCCACTACTATACTGAGAATTAATCCTTTAGTTTGTTAGATTCTTATGAAGGAGGGAGTTCATGGTAGTAAGGCACTTGGATGCCATTAGAATTATTATTCTATTTGTATTGATCGAATTTTCTCTTGACTCTGGGTCATGTTTTCCTGTTTGTTCATACATCTGGTAGGTCTTTTTTTTTCTCTCTCTCTCTCTCTTTTGTCCTTTTTTAAATAGTAGGTCGTTTTAGTTATTGCAGCATTGCTGAGTATAATGTTTCCGAGATTATGAACTCTCAGCTTTGTCAGAAGATTGTTGAGTTTTGCCTACGAGGCAGTTAAATTACTGGAAGGTAAACTTGATCTTATTCCTAATTTCATATGCAGAGATTCTTTTGCAGTGATAAACACAGAGGAGAGGGTGAGTGTAGTTTGAAAAATATAAGATTGATTCCAACTGAGTGAAAGTCACTGATAAATCAATGACTAATCTGATGAATTGCCTCTCTTGATGTATAGGAGTAGATATAAAATGTAGTTTTTATTTTCTACCCACTAAATGCTAAACATAAATTTTGCCACTGAAATATGTATTTGAAATGAAAGAATATATAATGCTTTAAAGGGGGATAAACTGGGAATTATAACTGACTTCAAATGCTGTGAAGTTCAAGAAATGGAACTGGGTAAAGGAACATGTGTTTCTAATCTTTTTTAGTACTTCTATAGTTGGGAAGAAAATACATCAAATTCTTCATTAGCTGAAATCTTTGGGGAATGAGTCATTGAAATCAACTTTCCAAAGAACTGAAGGATTAAAGAATTAAAATATTAAGAAAAAATTATATATAAAGAATATTTTTTTCATTATTATAGATTAAATTACTTTTGAAGTACACTCTTCTTAAATATGAAAGGAAATTTAATAGCATTTAATAGAATATATTTTATATGCACATTATTTGTTCTTATACAGTATTTTAATTTTTGTAGCATTTGATACTCTTGACCACTCTTTCTAAAATTCATCTTATTCCCCTGGCTTTCTTGAGTTTCTACTGTTTTTTTCTTGTTCTCTTTCTCTTCACTTTGCCAGTATCTTTGCATTTTTATTTATGGTGTCCCCTTTCCTCTGTCCCTTCTCTCTTCTTTCTTCCTTTTACTAACATTTAGTGCCATACATATTCTAGCACTACCCTAGGTGATGGGCATACAGAGGTGAGCAATGCAAGGCTTTTACTTCCCTAGTAAGTTAATATCTTTGCAAATATTGATAAATGTTGAAATTATGCTATGTAATTTTTCAATTCTTGACTGAACGGTCTTTTGAAGAGAGACTATACTTTATCTGCCCTTGTATATACAATGCAGTATAGCACCTATTACAGAGCATGGGCTCAATAAGTGTTTATGATCCCTGAAAAATACATTGGTCTAGAAGTATGCTCTCCAGTGTAATAGCCACTACTTACATGAAGTTATTTAAATTTAAATTCATACAAAGTAAATAAAATTAAAAATTCAGTTCTTTAGTAGTACTAGCAATATTTCAAGGATATAGTCATCACACGTGGCTAGTGGCTACCATTTTCAGATAGTATAGATATAGAACATTTGTATCATTACTGAAAGTTTTTTTAGACAGTCTCAGAGGATTGTTATCCTCTACATTCCATGGCTCTAGATTGTCTCCTGTCACTAGTTATCTCTGTCCATTTTATGGTTTCTCTGCTTCTTCTCCTTGTCAGTTACCACTTAATGTTTCCATCTTCTAATTTGCTATTACAGTATTTCTAGTTTTTAACCCAAATTTATAAAGTTTTTGACTCTGGCTGTCTTTAATCTTTCATTGCTTCCAGATTTTCTGATTCTAGATTGAATTATACATAGGTAAAGTGATGCATAGCTAACTTGATAAATTTTTGTAAATGCTTTCGTGATTTTTTTGCATGAGTATTTTCTAAAGCAATTATATTCATACTCATTGTTTTCTCAGTGTACTCTACTTAAAAGTGAATTGATTCTACCTACAGTTTGCAGTCTGTGCTGGAAGATCTCCTGGTTGCCACTTCTGATGGACTTCTTCATCTTATTCACTGGGAAGGAATGACAAATGGAAGGAAAGCTATTAATCTTTGCACAGTACCATTTTCAGTGGACCTGCAGTCATCTAGAGGTAGTTATACTTTCTATATGAAGTAGAACCAGTTGTTTAATAGTCGATATCTAGTTAGATAACTTCTAAGGATGAACATTGATTTTTTTTTTTTATCCTTTGGAATTAATTATGCAAGGAGGGAGAGAAAACATGAGAGACTAAGAAAGAGAGAGAGAGCTTACAGCCATTCAGAGGAAAGGTTAGTTTAATTGTTTAGGATTATTAGGTTATTGTTTTTGCCGCTTTACCTTACAAAGTTTGCAAGCAAAATATGAAAGAACAATGTATTATTATTTAAATAATCCTATTTCGTGTACTTATATTTTTCATCAGTAGGTTCATTCCTGGGCTTTACAGATGTACACATCAGAGACATGGAATACTGTGCCACACTTGATGGGTTTGCTGTTGTGTTTAATGATGGTAAAGTTGGGTTTATTACGCCAGTGTCAAGTAGATTTACTGCAGAGGTATGACTTATTTACTTGGAATGTTTATTTTCTTTATTTTACATTGATTAATTTACTTTGTTATTAAATTTTTCTCTGTTTTTTAAATTCATATAAGATTTTAGGAATTTTGAAATTTTTAATCAAATTGTACATATAGAGTAAGTAGACACAATTCTATTAGACATGTTTTAGAAAAATGATGATTCTCATGTCATACTATTTTTCAATTTTCAGCGACAACTACCTTTTTATTCCTTTACTGGTTATTTTGATAACTTTACCTACACTAATGAGTATTTTCTTTTAATTTTTAGGTTTTAGTATTCCAACCACATTCACATATTTTTTCCATATTTTATATCTAGTCATTTTGATTAGGTTACTGCTTGTTGTTAGATTTTTATCAATGTGTAAGCTCTTTTGTTTGTACCTGTGCCATGTAGTGTGTTATTTTTCTTTTCCTGCAGATTTTTCCTTCCACTAGAAATTAATCATAGTTTTTTCTTTACATTTACTTTGTTTTCATGTACTTACCACTTAGCCTAAAACTGTCTCAATTTTTTCAAATGCATTATGTTTTCAATGCATTTCTTCTTCTTAAAGAAATTTCAAGAAGAAATTTATGCTTTCTGGCCTGCTCTAAACTGGATTGGTTGCTTACTACTATACACCCTTAACACAGCTGTATTTTTTGGCTTTCCATCATCATCCTAAGGATTCCCTTTACTTTTATTTATATGAGATCCTTTGATAGCTAATAGATTTTGCTTTTGTGACAGTGACCCACAATGAAATTGAATTCATTTGGTGGGTTTAGTCGACTGTCATCTTTAATATAGGATAGCCTGAGTGAGTTATTTCCTTGGGAAGCCTCTGTTTTAGAGTCATTGTCTTCCTTCTGCCTGTGTCTCTCACCTTCTGGGGGGGGGGGGGGGGGGGGGGGCGCGGGGGGGCGGGGGGGGGGGGGGGGGCGGGGGGGGGGGGGGGGGGTGGGGGGGGTGGGGGGGGGGGCGGGGGGGTGGGGGTGGGGTCGCGCG
>CAUYPK010085110.1:0-95375 GCA_963574355.1 Loris lydekkerianus | reverse complement strand
GGAAGTAGCTCGATGGATCTACTTCTAGTCAGGCTCGGGAAGTTGCACTAGGCCTCAGGCACATGGCAGGGCCCAACAATTCCCTCTTTTGTTTTTTGTATGGTAGATAAACATAGCCCCTGTCTTAGGTTGCCTGCTCTTGCAGTTTCAGTCTTACCCGTCATGGGGATACAAACACCAATGGTTTGGTCCCTGTCTTAGGTTGACTGAATGCAGAGTGATCTTACCCGTTTTTGGGTACTATGAATGTAATCCACCGTGCAGCCTCTCCATATCCTGTCTTAGGTTGTCCCTGCTTTGGGAGTCTTACCCGTCATTGGTGCTATGGAGGGCAGTGAAGAATAAGTTTTTAATGATTAATTATTCGGCATTAATTGTTTTTATTGCATCAAAGATAGGTTTAAAGATTTACTTCTGTATGAATTTTAATAATTTTAGCATTTCCCATATTTGCATAGAACTATGCTTGGCAGTGTGTTTTCTCATTTGTTGAAGAGTTAATACAGTTATGTCCTTAAATTTTAATATCAATTTTGTGGATATGAGTTTAAACAGTTTTCTGTGGCACTGATACATATAGTGCTTTTTATTTTCAAATCTCCATTTGAAAATGGCAACTATATCTCATAAACTACTGAGAAATAACACTCAAATAGGGCAGTGTTTCAGAGGAAATTCCAAAATATTGCAAGGGTAGATTACGGAACGAGTGTATGACATTTGCCTTGGCTCCTAAGTGAGTGTAATTCACCTGAATGGGTGGCAGGTGCGCAGCCCACTGAACACTGGGAAATACTCAGATGCCAACTCTCCAGAGTGGACCACCTACCCGGAAAGAAAAACAAATGGCAGTCTCTACAATAATAAAATATCGGTGCTAAATTCTTTATGGACATTTTATTGTAGCACAAAGGAAGTCCAAATTAAAGCAGCAGAAGGAAATGACTTTGTTGCCTTTCCATTAAATGATTTTTATCACGTATGATCTCAACTCAAGCTGGGTCTTCAAACAGTTCATTTTTGCTTATTGTATGAGCAGTCAGCTGAGAGGAAATGGGGGAGGGGTGACTTAGAGCCAGAGGACCAGGTTTTGAATCCCAGTATCGCCATTGATTGATGTTGTGATCAATGATTTTTAACTTTTTGAAGCCTCTGTTTCCCCATATGTAAATGGCAAAGCACAATAAAAATTATGTCAATGTCTATTAGGAGGATTAAATGAGATAATAGATAGAAGCAATTCTTAATACATTGCAAAGTGCTAAACAAACTTTAACATCAGCATGGTAACATCACTGTGAATGGTGATAGTAGTAACACGGAGGCCCAGGCCTTCGCATTGCCTTGGCCTAAGGAAGCATGACTATATCCAGTCTACCCCCCTGCCCCTATGTGGACACCCACCTCTCCCTCCAGGAACCTTCCATCTATGTCTCCTTCTGGTTCAGGGCATAACAAATGTGATTCCTTATTCACACAGCATAACACCCAGTGTTTGAAGACTTTAACAACGTCTTCTGTTGGCTTCTTGTCTCTGCTTAACTTTTTCCAGAATGTTTCTAGGTTACTCAAATGGCATGGTTAACTTTTTCATTGAATGAATAAAGATTGGACTAAGATTATTGGGTGCAAGTTTCTGTGGAGGGCAGTGCTCAGTCACTTCTCTCAAACAGAAGTTCAAACACTTTAAGGTACAGAGCAGAAATAAAACCAAATCCAATAGCTGAGGATAAAAAAAATACTGTGTTGAAAACAGGGACAAAGCACTAATTGCTCATGGGCTGTGGACTGGAGAACCAAGGGAAAAGATGATATTCTGGACCGTGTTACAGTCAGTCACCAAGCCAGAGGTACCTGGCAGATGGGCAGACTGTGAGTACAAGGGCTCAGGCAGAAATGGAAGAGGGTGAGGTCTGTAGTGTATGGAAGAAGAGGGTAAAGAGATGGCTGCAACTCTGTAGAATGAGTGCCCTTGTGTGAGAGGGAGACAATTGCTGAGGACATGGCTAGTCACACCTATTTCACTGGGGTGGAGGAAGGTAAAGGTGAGTACGCCCCAAAAATGAACAGCAGTGGTCACCAGGCATAGCGACTCCCACTTTTAATCCCAGCACTTTGGAAGAGGATTGTTTGAGCCTGGGTGTTAAAGACCAGCCTGGAGAACATAGCAAGACCCTGTCTTCAGGGGAAAAAACCCCTGTATATAAAAAAAGGTAATGGTCATATCTAGGGTGGTCAAGGACGGGCCATTGGTTGGTTAGTAAAATTTCTATGTCCTAGGTATTGTACATGAAACAAAAGTAAGTCAAATTCAGCCCCTTCAAGAAATCAAGATTTGATGAAACAAATGACATACCTGCTACAGGTGTTCACAGGAAGGTGATTGTTCTAATTTCCAGAAGATAGAGTGAGGTTGTCCAAGTAGAATGCTGGCTGTTTCCCAGAATTCTCAATGAGGTAGAATTTGTTACTTTGGTGAATTTATCATGATCCAGAGTCTGTGGCTCAGCTTTGCAATTTCTAAAACAGGATTCTGTAAGCACATCAAGAGTAGCTTTGACCCTCCAGGGCATATTCGCATTAGCCAAGCCCATGAGAGACAGGGTGCCAACAGATTCATTTATAATGGGAGCCATTGCTGTCACGCGTCCCAGAACACTCAGATGGCACCCCGAGTACATCCTCTGTCTGGAGACAGGCCTGTGTGAGAAGTCAATTTGTAATCAGATAGCTTAGTGAGCACAGAATCATGGCAGGAGGAAAGAGCTGATTTGAATGTTTAATGGCATCAGGCTACAACAGCTGGTTGTATGCTTTAATCAAGCTAGAAATGTCCTTGGCTGTCAGAAGATCTCCCTATCTGTAGACCCTTTCTGTCCTGGACTGGGCTGGATGCATGACTGATCATTTCCTCCATGACTCATGTTTCCCATGCTCCACCTCCATAAGTGGTGTTTTCTCCCTTAGATTGGTTTAATGAATATTTAATCTAGAACCTTTTTCTTCTCATTCAACTTGTGTTGAACTTTCTGATGACAGTTATGGTGAATTTGAACGCACTCTTTGTTCGGCCCAACTCAACACAGAAACATTTCTAGGTTGTCAATGTCCATTTAAAAAACCCACACCTGGAATTAAACATAATATTCCGGCAATGGGTGAAGGGCCCATTGGAACTCCAACTCATCTCTGATTCCTCCCGGCACTGCACCTGTAGTATTGCATCCTAGGATAGAATATTTTTTCTCAACAGCATTTCTTAGTGTGTGGTTGATTTATCTTGAACTTTAAATAAACTAAACCTTTTTAATTATCTTTTTGAATTAAACTACTTCTCCCTAGCCTTCAAGTAGTATTTCATTTGTTCATACTCAGCTTTGCTTTGCGTGCTCTGGCCCATCATAGCAGCCTAACAAACAGCCTTGAACCTTGTGTGTGACTAAAACTATGTAAATGCCTCGGTCCATATAATAGAATTTCACAAGCAATTCTATACTTTATCTAGGCTATCTATAATTCTACTGTGATATAAATACATCTACCACATTTCTTCTTAATCTTTTTCTCTTTAGCTGTTTGGAGCTTTGTATGGGCCATTTTTCTTCTGCAGTGGTGACCACAGAAGAATTGAAACAGGATTAGCTAAAATGCTCATCTCATACTGATCAATAAAAAAGGGCCATAAAGGTACTTATTGCTTCCAAAGTAAACAAGGTAGAACACAGTTCTGCAGAATGGATAATGACCACTAAGTGCAAATTAAATGATAACTTCATTATTTTACAAAATCACAAGATTGTCAGTTTTTGTTTCTTTTCAAGTGCAGTGCTTATCTTGTAGTGCTTGAAATGTAAGCCTTCTGCAGCGTGGAGGAATAAGAGCCGGACTATCAATCAGACAAAAGTCTGAAGCACCTGCCATATGCAGGCACTTTGGGGAATAAAACTAAAGTAGGCAAGATCCCATCCCAAAGGAACTAACACTATAGTTTTGGTGGGGGAAACTAACAAAAAAAAAAAAAAAAAAAAACCTGTAAAGAGACTATTTGACTAAATCTTCATCCCCCTCTGACTGACTGGTCCCAGAAGCATAATTAGCCCTGCAGCCCTCAAAAGTCTGAGATAGGGAATGTCTGCTTTAACTAAACACATGCAAAAGAAATGCCTTGATTTTTGTGAAACTTACTAAATGTAGAATGTAAATGTCTCAACATAATAACTAAGAAACTGCCAGGAAGGCTATGTTAACCTGTATGATGAAAATATGTCAAATGGTCTATAAAACCAGTGTATGGTGCCCCATGATTGCATTAATGTACACAGCTATGGTTTGATAATAAATAAATAAATAAAAATAATAAATAAATAAATAAAAAGAAATGCCTTGATTTTATTTCCTGTTTTATCTAATAAATTACTACTCTAGCGGGAAGAAATGGGCAAGGTAGTTGATTCCATTTTTAGAAATTCTAAAGAGGGTAAGACAATCCATATAAACCAGAGTTGGAGAAGCTATGACTAATGTATAAACTTGAGGAAAACCCCTTGTTCATCTAACATCCCCCCCCCCCCCCCCCGCTTGACTCTCTGATCAGGTCTGTGTAAAAGAAGAAGCCCTATGTATCATACTCACCAGCATATCCAAGCCCCAGGACCTTGGTGAGCCAAAGAGTGTCCATTGCATCCACTTCTGCACAAACAGTGAGTGGATTCTTGCCTTGTATTCCACAGTCAAAGAGACAACTTAGAAGGCTCTTCTCTGAATGAAGGCACACATTATTCTTAAAGTATGGTCTGTTTCACACTCTGGAATGCCTAGACTGCTTGCAACCCCCAGAGTGACTGTGTGGTCTCTCAACAGTTTACAGCATCTGCCTGCACCAGGCACCACTGCGTGTTAGATAGCTCCTTCTACAGGGATATGAAGACTGGATTGGGGCAGGGAAAGATCCTGAAGGCCAAGACCAGTGAGGAAGCCATGGCCATAACTCAGCAAAAGGAGGGTGATGTAGTATCCATGTAAGTAGGACTGTCTAGCCGAGCGATGTGGGGAATGCTGATAGTACCAGGTACTCGGGAGGCTGAGACAAGAGGATCGCTTAAGCCCAAGAGTCTGAGGTTGTCATGGCA
Source organism: Loris lydekkerianus (assembly GCA_963574355.1). Classification (NCBI taxonomy): domain Eukaryota; kingdom Metazoa; phylum Chordata; class Mammalia; order Primates; family Lorisidae; genus Loris; species Loris lydekkerianus. The sequence continues at coordinate 90,246 of CAUYPK010085110.1, read as the reverse complement.
CTTGAGTGAGAGTCTGTCTCAAAAAAAAAAAAAAAAAAAAAAAAAAATCAGTAGGACTGGTGAGGGGAAATGGACCTAAGAAATACAAATAAGTAAAAAGGAATAGAGTGTGGGTATGGATTGGATGTGGTGAGTAAAGTTTAAAAGAATAGAAGGGTCTGTCTGTATTTCAGGCTCAGGTGGCTGGTGAGTGAAGGTGCCACTTCCATTGGAGAAGGAAAAGTCTAAATTAAAAAGCAATCCATTTGGTTTGATACCATTGTGTTTAAAGATACCGTAGGACAGTGGTTTTGGCATCTGGAACTGGTTCCATGAAAGACAATCTTCCATGGACAGGGCAGTGAGGGTGGGGTGGAAACCTGACAAGATGTGGAGCTCAGTGATGCAAGGGCTGGGGACCAGCTGTAAACAGGGAGGAAGCTTCCCTCTCCCCTGCCACTCACCCCTGCTGTGTGGCTTGGCCCCTAACAGGCCATAGACTGATAGTGGCCCACAGCCCAGGGATCGGGGACCCGGCTGAGGGATATCAAAATAGATTGTCCCTGTCTTGGATTAGATCCTCCAAAGGATATTGTGAGTCATGATCTGTGTGCAAGAGATTCACAAAGAACTGCTCTCAAGGGAGATTAGTAAAGGAATCGCCAAAGCAGGACAGAAAAGAGGAAGAAGCCAAACACGGCTGTGATCTCAGGCCCCTCAGAAGTGCCCCAGAGCACAGGCCTTAGCCTGATGCATGGGGCTCTGTAGGTGAGACACTCCTCACAGCTGCCCCCTGCAGAGCCAAGAAGTGCACAGCTCAGATCACCCTTCAAGGGAGAACTTGCCACAAAATGCAGTTAGCTATAAGCGGTTGGTGCTCTCAACCTCAGCTTCTGGCTGAGACCATGTGCCTCCTAGACAGCCCCGAGCCAACAGCTGAGCACAGAGGGGTGCGCTGACTCGGTGACTCTGGTCTCCCTACGACCAGTCTTTTCTCTGGAGCACCCAGAGCTGCACTGCAGCCTGAGGCTGAGCTGACCTACCCAGCTCTCCTTCCTTCTCTCTCTCCTTCGCAGGAGTCATTCCTGTGTCCAGTCTGAGGCTGACCTACCCGGCTCTCCTTCCTTCTCTCTCTCCTTCAAGGAGTCATCCCTATGTCCAGTCTGAGGCTGACCTACCCGGCTCTCCTTCCTTCTCCCTCTCCTTCGCAGGAGTCATCCCTATGTCCAGTCTGAGGCTGACCTACCCGGCTCTCCTTCCTTCTCCCTCTCCTTCGCAGGGGTCATCCCTGTGTCCAGTCTGAGGCTGACCTACCCGGCTCTCCTTCCTTCTCCCTCTCCTTCCTTCGCAGGAGTCATTCCTGTGTCATGGTCCAGAGGGTTTCTCTGCCTCCTCTCTCCTTCATCTTTTCTTTGCCTTTCAAAGCTTTGTCCCCAGTGAGGTGGTAATAAGGTAACTTCTAACTCCATCTTGGCGTCTGCTTCTTGGCAGACCCAACACACTGCTCAATACCAGGGACCCTGCACCCAGTAGTCAGCAGTTAGGAATTGCTGATGGGACAAATGGGGACAGGAGGGCATATAAACAGCCAGAAAGTGACAGCTTTCCATGCACATAGGCAAAGCTGCTCCAGTCATTCAAGGTCAGGCCTCTGAGAAAGTGAACGGGGCAGGTCTGAGGAGGGGGGCGGAGGGCTCTGGCAGCACACCAGCGTGGTCTGCCACCCTCTACCTAGGAAGAGGGGTGTCTACACAGGTCTGGGACACAGGGGAGAGAGCAGGGCTAGGGATGGGAAGCGACAGGTGTGCCGTTGTTTGGTAGAGGCTGGGAGAGAAGCTGACCGAAACCAACGCTGACTATCCAGTGTGAAGGGGGATGGAAGACTGAATGGCCAAGGGAGAAGGCCAGAAAGTAAATCAGCATTTAAGGGGCAGAGACAGAGCAGAAGGTAGAGAAATGGGAAAAGGTAAAAAGACAAAAGAACATCAGAAGAGGGTGTTCTCAGAAAAGGCCAAGAGGAAAGAGAAATACAAAACCAAGGCAGTGGTGGATGACAACAAACACATTTGAGGATGAGAGGCCGTGAGTGAATGAGGGGGATGGAGAGCATGGGACTGGCGGAGAAGAGGGTCAGCCTGCCGGAGACGTGGTGTGACGTGATGGGGACCCGATATCTCCAGTGCTCTCTTGGGTACCTTGTCACTGAGTTGAAGGAGAGGGGTCAGACCCAGCTCAGGTTCTTTAGAGTTGGTGTGCTTTTGAGAATTTCCAACCATAACAGTAAATGTCACGTGGACGGCTCTGTTCCTGTCCCAGCAGCGTCTATCAGGACAAATGACTCTGCTAATTGTGTGCCTTCATCGTCATTGCACTTTGCCCTGAAAAGCCATTACAGCTAATGTTCTGATGCTTTTTACTACTATTACCCACTGGACTGGTCCGAGATAATACAATTGTTCAGCACTGCTTTTTTTCCTTCCTTCTATCTAGAAGCTTAATTGTGTGTAGTTGCTGACAGGGAGAAAATGAGAAAGTCACCACGACAACTACTAAATCAGTGTTCCCTCTCATTTGCTTACTTTGGAAAGAATGAAAGATGTTAAAATTTTAGAAACATTATCTTTCTAGAAGTCACACACACATGCACAATGTAGGCTTTTCTTTCTTAAAAGGTCATGGAGAGAAGGATTTATCCAGAGATCGTGGACCAGAACTCAGCTCGTGAGGCAGGGAAGAGGTAAAACCACTTCTCCCCCTAAATCCTACTGAAGCCTTGCCCGTGGCCTGGGTTTTTCAAATAGTGGGTCCCGGAGGCGGCAGGAGCTTCCATATCTTGCACCTTTAGTGTGTGTCCTGCTGAAGCAGGCACTGCAAAAGCTTCCTGAGTGGAACAGAAGGGGAAAGTGGAAAACTAGAATTGGCACATGATCGTGGAAACGATCCTCTGAAAAGAGAGACTGCCATCCTCTGAAAAGAGAGAGGAGAAAGTGTCGGCCTTGCCCTTGATAGAAAGTTGGAGTGAGGCAGCTTCACCCCTCTGCCCTGAAGTCCTGTCCCCCTGCCTGTCCTGAAGACATCATAGACCTGAAGCACCATGAAAGGTCGTGTGACTCTGGGGTCAGGCCAGCCTTGCACAGAGCTGTCTCTACTACCTGCCACATACACTTCAGTGAGTTACTTTGTGTCTCTCAGCCTTAGTTGTTTTTATTCCGTAAGTAAGGACAATATTCCCCACCTTAACAAATAGTCACACGGACTACATGACATACTGCCTGGATTATGTTTAGCACCGTGCTAGACACTAATAACTAATACATGGATCACGATGAAAGTTTGGAGACTGTGCAATGGCCCATTATTTCCCTTCCAAGAAACAGTTGAGTCCCCTTTCTGATTCTCCCCTGCAGGTTGTGACTTGCTTCGCTTGGGCTTGTTGGTTTTGCTGGGAGGGCTTCGTTTATCTCCATCCACGTGGATTTTGCATTTCTTGTTTTCTATGTCTCTCAAAACTTTTGTAATGATTCATGAAACAGCTGCTTTGTTCTTGAAGGGGTTTATTGAGCCTTGTCTTGTGGCTAAGGCTGTGTCTTCTTTCCTTTTTACGCTGATAATCTCCATTTGGACACAGACCCTTCAAGCCACTTCCTACCGTTGTCTAGGCCTAGGAGCTGGCTGCAATAGACAGCGTTAGCCAGGTCTCCTTGCTCTCTGTCGTGGCTATGCCAGAACATGCCAGCAGATCAGACGGCAGAAGAGAGACAGGACGAGCAGCTCTTCCCCACTCCCTCTTGTCCTGGCAGCCTGCTCCTGCTTTGGGCAGCATCTTCCGCAGCTCCGGCTCTCAACGGTCTAGGATCATTGCTTACTGCACCCTTTGCGGGGGTGGGAGGGTGTTTCTTACTTAAGTTAGTTACTTTGGATTTTTTGTCACTTGCACCAAAAACCAATCCTACTTAACACAGCCCATCTCCATCTTCGTGACTTCTTGGAGATGTAAGATAGAACAGGACTTACATATCCTGATAAAGAACCAACAGGAAGTTTCCAAGGAAATGAGCTAGACATTTGGCTGTTCGCATCTACTTCAGCAACAATGAAACAGGAGGTTTGGGTTCTGCCATTTTGACCCCCAGGTCCCTTGTCTCCACTTCTCTTCCCCTACCTACAGATGTTCAGACTCCACTGTGCATTCAAGAACTCAGCAAGGATGCCTCAGGATGGCAGGAGTGTCCCCTTGCGTCTGTCTCTCTCAATCTCCGTTTGCTATTGCTCTCTTTCTATAACAAAAACGTCCCCAAGAGGTTAGCTAAGAGAGAAATGCAGGTTAGCTAAAAGATAAACGCAAACCACCAGCCTTTTACTCAAATTTATAGTAAACAATGAACGTTGATGGTTGAAAAATCAACACGAAACTAACAATGGCTAAAAATGTAATTATGAAATTAACATTAAATGAAAATGGCAAAAGAATCAAATCATCACAAAACTTAGACCATAAAGGTAGATGCAAAAAAATGAACTGAAAAATAATGACCTTCAAGAAAATATCAGAAAATAGACTCAGCGCAATTTTATGTAGATAGAAAATTGACAAATCAACTCTATAAAATATAAATAAAGAATAATTTAACCCAGGGAAAATAATTTCAACAAAATGAAAATTTTAATTGAACAACATAGGTCTGATGTAACTATGTCACATGGGAAATTGAACAAGGGATTTACCTTGGCTTATGAAGTCCGTTTCAGTAATTTTTTTCCTCAGTGAACATTAATCACTGTTATTATGACTCTGATTTAAATATGTATATTTAAAATAGTCAAATAAAAAGTAAGACCTAAATAAATGGGAGTACAAAGCTTCTGTACCCTCTAAAACAGCAATTCTCAATCCCTTTTTAACAATGAAAATACATTGCGGCATTAGGAAGGTTGAGAACCACTGCTCTAAAGCAGCGCTGAATATACCATCTTCATACGTTTCTAGTTGCTGCCAGAGGTTCTGTTTTTCTGAGTCATTGGTATATTCTATTTGTTTTAATAGCCTGGCTACAATTTTTTAATAGAAGCTCACACAAGCCCTACAAAATCACAAGCCAGCATCCTGTATTTTGAAGCTTGATTTTTATTTTTTCAATTCATATTCTCAAAGAATCATTGAGCTGAAAGGGACTTTGAGAGATCATCTGGTATAGATTGTCCAGGACAGATGGTGCTGTGTCCTCTCCTGGTCCTCCCTGGAGCACAGGGAGATGGAAGAGAATGAATAAGAAGAAATGAACATTGTTGTCATGGAAAAACACTCTGTATTTGAAATCACAAAAAGGGGGAAAAGTCCAAACTGTCATTCATAATTCCACCATTGAATTATTTTACTGGTGTTTATTTAATCATTTTATGATTAGCCACATGTGTTTTCTCAGGAAAAGCACAAAATACCAAAAAAAATTACAAAAGAAAGAATAGTTATAAAAGTTACATATTCACAAGATTACGTTTATTCTGAAAAGTGGTGTAGCGAATGGGAGCTCGGATTCACTCTTGATGCTGCTCGAGATTTCCACATCTCAGAAAGACAAACTGGCAGCATTTACTAGGAATTAAAATGCACAATCATACTATTTGACACACACCCCACCCCTGAAAGGCCAATTCTGAGAAATATAAAAGTGCCAGTATATGAGAATTTGTATACAAGGCCGTGATAATTGCATCTTTGCTTGTAATAGCAAGAAAGTGGCAACAGTCTGCATAGTAATCACAGGAGCGTTGTGGAAAAAATAGGACACATTCTTGTGACTGAAAGCCATACAGTCATTCACAAGAGTATCTTCTGTCTATATTTATTGCACTGGGAAAGATCAATGATAGTTTGTTAAGGATGTGAAAAAGTTATAGGAAACACAAGGTACAATCTGCTTTACATAAGCCAACCAGAAAAGTTGAGTGTGAAAGTATAGTTTAGTACTAAGACTACCTGTGTTTGGATGTGTCCACTACACACTAGCTGTGTAACCTTTAGCAAATTACTTGATTTCTCTCTGTACCGCATCTCTGTCATCTATAAAATGGGATGAACATATATACTTATCTCATAGGTTCGTATGAATGGCAGAGTATATGTCAAGTCCTTTAAAAAAAAAAAAACCTAACAGATCCTAAGCTCTACAAAAGTGATATCTACTATTACATTATTATCATACATTATATCATGTTTATGTTTGTGTAAGCAGAGGAGAAAATACAGAACTCATAACATAAATATTTCACATTTATTACACAGAATGAATGAAATTAGAGGAGAAGCAAAGATAACAAATTGTATACACAGGCGATTGCACTCATGTACACAGCTATGATTTAACAATTAAAAAATAAATAAAAATAAAATAAAATCAATGCCTATTTAAAAAAAAAATTGTATATAGATCTTTTTCTCTTGTTTGAACTGTTGCAATAAATACATGTGTGTTACTTTTGCAATTCGGATGGCTGAAATGGTTAAGAATCAATAGGGAGCATTGTTTAGTAAAATGTACCAGGTAAGTTTAGAAATATCAGTAAAGGCAAGGTGCAATGGCCCAGGCCTGTAATGCTAGCATTCTTGGAGGCTGAGGCAGGGGGAATCACTGGAGGCCAGGAGTTTCAGACCAGCCTGAGCAACATAATGAGACCCCATCTCTACCAAAAACATAGAAAAATGAGCTAGGCACAGTGGCGTGTGTCTGGGAGGCTGAGCCAGAAAGATCTCTAGAGCCCAGTTTGAGGCTACAGTGACCTATAATCATGCCACTGCATTCTAGCCTAGGCAACAGAGCAAAACCCTATCTTAAGGGGAAAAAAAGAAAGAAAAGAAAGGAAAAGAAATTTCAGCCTGTTTGCAGTGCAGACAGCCAAACTCCTGGGAGCCTTTTTATAACACAGATTATGGCCATCCTTCTCCTGTTTTTAAGAGCACAATATCTTGAGCAGTCTCACTACCATTGCCATGAACAATATAGTCATTTGGTTATTGCCTCAATCACATTAAAATGCATTGTTTCTATAAGTGCATTAAAGGTTTGACCATTTCCATTAGCGCCTAAGCAGAAAGTTATAAGATAAAAGGCAAATTGTATATTTGCAAAAGCATTGGACCCAACTTTTCTTATCAATTTCTATTGCTTTCTAGTAAGCAAACTTTTATTTCATTTAAGACTCTAGCATGAAGTTCGAAAGCCTAAAGTATTTTATTGTTAAAGTACTTAAAATATTACATGAACATAGCAAAAGTATACATGTTACGATTTAACTTTAAGAGACTAGGTAAAGTGTGTTTTTGCTGTTTATTTGTATATTTGGCCCACATTTTCTGTCTATAAGCAGTTTATTCATTATTCAGCTACCATCTTCATTAGGATTTGTTAGAACATCTTTAGGATATTCACAGAACATTACTGGGGGGAAATTATATTTATTATTTTTAATAAGGTTGTCTTTTGCTACATTTATTTACTCCTTATTTCTTAGGTAGTTGTTAATGGACTGTAATACATTTAATGTAGTAGTATCTCCTGTTAAGAAGCACCTAAACTTAAAAGGGAAACTGACCAACAAAGTCACTACTAATTTTCAGGTTTTGAAAAGTTAACCTTATCTAACCAATGGGAGAACCAAGGCCTGCCCTGTGTTTTCTTTTTTTTATTAATTTCAGATCAATATAAGATCAATTTATCAACAAAGTTACATTGTTTTAGTTTCTAAGGTAAAGTTCAAGTTGTAGTCGAGCCCTTCACCCAGGGACTGTGCTGAACACCCTCATATTGTGCATATTGGGTGAGAACTTGCCAAACACCTTCCCTCCTCCCCTTCTCCCTCACTAGAATACACCTGTGTTTTTCTTTGGTGTGGGCATGCAGTTGTTTATATATTGGTTTTATATTAGTATTGAAGACATTGGATACTTGTTTTTCCAGTCTTGTGGTACGTTACTAAGAAAACAATGTGTTTCACCTCCATCCAGGTAAATGCAAAAGATGCAAAGTCTTCATCTTTTTATGACTGCATAATACTCCATAGTATACATATGACAGTTTGTTAATCCATTTCTGGGTTGCTGGGCACCTGGATTGCTTCCACACCTTGGCAATTGTGAATTGAGCCACCATAAAAATTCTAGTTCAAATGTCCTTGTGGTAAAATTATTTTTTTTTCCTCCAGGTAGATACCTAGTAATGGGGTTGCAGGATCAAATGGAAAGTCAACTTTTAATTCTTTGAGGATTCTCCATACTTCTTTCCACAAAGGTGTATCAGTGTGCAATCCCACCAGCGGTGCAGAAGTGCTCCCTTCTCTCCACATCCAGGCCAGCATCTCTGGTTTTGGGATTTTGTGATGTGGACTAGGCATGTTTTCACCAGTGCTTACTCAGCCAGGTTGTCATGCAGGGACGCCCCCCGCCCACTGGAGCTCACATCCTCATAAGGGAGAAACAAGGAAGCAAACAGAACAAGACAAATGCAGTCAATGCCAAGTGTCATGAAGAATGTGTTAATGATGATTATGAAGGAGAGTGACTGTGTGATGACTTGTCTGGGAGGCTGTTCTGAGGAAATGACATCTGAACTAAAACCCGAAGGGCAAGAATGAAGCAGCCACAGAAAAGGAAGTGACACTGGAGAAGTAATGAGGAAAACAATGGTGAAATTATCTTTATTATTTTTAATATCAGATTAATGTGAAGGTACAAATGATTAGGTTAGTTTGTTTGCATTTATTAGGAAGAGTTCCTGTTGTAATGTCGGGCAGCCGGAAGGTGTGCCTTATACCTGTACTCTGTGCCAATTAAGTGGGAGCACCCTCATCCCTCCCCCTCCTCCCTCCAATCTTTCTTCCCTCCCCCCATCTTGAAATGAATTAAGTTTTTCTCTTACATCGACATGTATTAGATCATCTGCTGGCTTCATATTGAGCACATTGGATACTACACTAGGAAGAATGTGTTTCAACTCTATCCAGGTTAATACGAGAGTTGTAAAGTGTCCATCTTTTTATGGCTGAATAGTATGACGTGTGAATTGTATTACACAGTTTATTAATCCATTCCTGGGTTGGTGGGCATTTAGGCTATTTCTGCATCTTGGCAATTATAAATTGAGCTGTAATAATGTATAATCTAATGTAAATGTCCTTATGATAAAATGGTGTTTTTTCTTCTGGGTGGGGATGCCTAGTAATGGGATTAGGTGATCAAATGGAAGGTCTATTTTAGTTCTTTGAGAATTCTCCATACTTCTTTCCAAAAAAGCTGTATTAGTTTGCAATCCCACCAGCCATGTAAAAGTATTCCTTCTCTCCACTCCAGTGCCAGCATCTGCAGCTTTGGGACTTTGTGGTGTGGGCTGATCTTACTGGGGTTAGATGATATCTCAGGGTGGTTTTGATTTGCATTTCTCTGATGATTAGGGACAATGAGCATTTCCTCATATGTTTTTAGCTATTGGTCTGTCTTCCTCAGAGAAGGTTCTGTTCATGTCTCTTACCCAGTGACACATGTTTGCTCCTTTTTTGTTGATTAATCTGAGTTCTTTGTAGATTCTAGTTGTCAACGCTTTGTTAGAGTCACACCCCACACATATCTTTTCCCATTCTGAAGGTTGTCTGTTTGCTTTAATTGTTGTGTCCTTAGCTGTATAGAAGCTTTTTAGCTTAACTAAGTCCCACTTGTTTATTTTTGTTGTTGTGATTGCCAATGAAGTCTTCTTCATACAATCTTTCCCCAGGCTGACATCATTAAGAGTTTTTCCCATGCTTTCTTCTAGTATTTTTATCATTTTATGTCTTAGATTTAAATCTTTTATGCATCTTGAGTCAATTTTTGTAAGTGGTGAAAGGTGTGGGTCGAGTTTCAGTCTTTTACAGGTGGTTATCTAGTTCCCGCAGCACCATTTGTTGAACAGGGATTCTTTTACCCACTGTATGCTTTTGTTTGGTTTATCAAAGAGCAGATGGTGATAAGAGATTGGTTTTATCCCTTGATTTTCTATTCTGTACATCTTTGTCTCATTTTTGTGCAAATACCATGCAGTTTTGATTACTGTGGACTTATAACCTGAAGTCTGGTAGAGTGATGCCTCCAGCTTTGTTTCTTGTTTTTCTTTTTTTTTTTTTTTTACAAAGGATTACTTTGGCCTTGTGGAGTTTTTTCTGCTTCCATACAAAATGGAGAATTAATTTTTCCCGTTCTTCAAAGTATGCTTTTGGTATTTTAATGGGAATTGCATTAAAAATGTAAATTGCTTTGAGTAGTTACAACAATTAACGATGTTGATTCTTCCCAACCAAAAGCATAGTACATTCTTCCATTTGTTAATGTCTTCTACTATTTCTTTTCTTAGGGTCTCATAGTTCTCTTTGTAAATATCCTTCACTTCTTTTGTTAGACATATGCCTAGGTATTTCCCTTCTTTTCGAAGCTACTGTGAAGGGAATTGTGTCCTTGATCTGTTTCTCAACTTGGCTGTTATTGGCATGTGCAAAGGCTACTTTGTGGACATTGATTTTATACCCTGAAATGTTAACTGTTTTTCTTAATCACTTCCAGGAGTCTTATGGTTGAGTCTCTGGGGTTTCTAAGTATAGATCGTATCATTGGCAAAGAGCAAGAATTTGACCTCCACTGCTCTATTTGGATGTCCTTGTTATCTTTCTCTTGGATGATTACGTTGGCTAGAACTTCCAGCACTACGTTGAATAGTAGTGGCAATAGTGGATACCCTTGTCTGGTTCCAGTTCTAACTGGAAAAGCATTTAGGTTTATTCCATTCAGTATGATATTGGCTGTGGATTTATCAAAGATGGGCATCAATCAGTTTAAGAAATATTCCAGCTATGCCTATTATCTTGAGTGTTCTTGTTAGGAAAGGATCCTGGATTTTGTCAAATGCTTTTTCTGCATCTATTGAGAGGATCATATGGTCTTTGTTTTTGCTTCTGTTGAGATGGTGAATTACATTTATAGATTTGCATATGTTAAACCAGCCTGCATCCCTGGGATAAAGACTACTTGATCGTGATGTATAATTTTTGGTAATGTGGAGCTACAATCTATAAGATTTTAATGAGTATTTTTGCATTGATATTAATCAGTGAAATTGATCTGTAGTTCTTCTTTTTAGTTGGATCTTTTCCTGGTTTTTGTATCAGGGTGATATTTGCTTCGTAGAATGTGTTGGTGAAGGTTCCTTCCTTCTCGATGTTTTAGAATAGGTTCTCCAGTATAGGTACAAGCTCATCTTTGAAGGTTTGATAGAATTCTGCTGTGAAGACTTCTGGTCCTGGGTGTTTATTTTTTCTGGAAGCTTTTTTATTGTTTCTTCAATTTCAGTGCTTGATATTGGTCTGTTCAAGAGGTCTATTTTTTCCTGGTTAAGTCCAGGGAGATGATATGATTCTAGGTATTTGTCCATTTCCTCCATATTGTCAAATTTCTGGGCACAGAGTTTTTTGGAGTAGTCAGAGATAATCTGTTGTAAAATCTCTGTGGCATTAGTTGTTATTTCCCCTTTTTTGTGTCTGATTGAGGTTATTAAAGATTTCACTTTTCTGTTTCTAGGTAATCTGGCTAATGATTTATCAATTTTGTTTATCTTTTCAAATAACTTTTTGTTTCATTAATTTTCTGAATGATTCTTTTGTTTTCAATTTCATTTATTTCTTTTTTTTTATTCAATCATAGCTGTCTACAATAATGCAATCATGAGGTACAATGTGCTGGTTCCATATACAGTCTGAAATATTTTCACTGAACTGGTTAACATAGCCTTCATGGCATTTTCTTAATTATTGTGTTCAAACCCTTATACTCTACACTTAGTAAACTTTACCTGCACCCTTCTAAGATGCACCCTAGGTGTGGACCCACCAATCACACTCCTTCCACTGTTCCTCCCCCTCCCTTCCCCTCCCTTGCCCCCTTCCCCATATTCTTGTACTGAGATTGGGTTATAGCCAATGAAAGCTATAAATTAGTTTCATATTAGGGCTGAGTACATTGGGTACTTTTTCTTCCATTCTTGGGATACTTTGCTAAGAAGCATATTTTCCAGCTCTATCCATGTAAACATAAAAGAGGTATAGTCTTCATCTTTCTCTATGGCCGCATAATATTCCATGGTATACAAATAACACAATTTATTAATCCATTCATGAGTTGATAGGCACTTGGGTTTTTTCCATGACTTAGCAAGAGAGATAGATGTATGGAACAGAACAGAGAACCAAGAAATGAACCCAGCTACTTACTGTTATTTGATATTTGACAAGCCAATTAAAAACATCCATTTATTTCTTATTTAAGTTTGGTTATTTCTTTTCTTCTGCTATGTTTGGGATTGGATTGCTCTTCCTTTTCCATTTCTTTAAGATGATTCATTAGATGGTTGATGTGCTCTCTTTCTGTTTTCTGGATGTAGGAGTCTAATGAGATAAATTTCCCTCTTACAATTGCTTTTTCAGTGTCCCATAGGTTTTGGTATCTTATAGCTTCATATCAGTTATGTTTGAGGAATTTAATAATTTCCTTTATCTCTTCTTTGACCCAACTATCATTCAGCATAAGGTTGTTTAGTTTCCATGCCTTTGTGTAGGGATGAAAATTTTTGTTGGAGTTGAGTTCCACCTTTATTGCCTCGTGGTCTGAAAAGATACAAGGACTGATTTCAATTCTTTTAATTTTGTTGAGATTTTATTTGAGTCCTAGTATGTGATCTATTTTGGAGTATGATCCATGGACTAATGAGAAGAATGTATATTCATTAGCTCTGGAAGGGTATGTTCTGAATATGTCTATTAAGCCCAATTGTTCTAGGGTCTCATTTAAGTCCCTTGTTTCTTTGTTTAATTTCTGTTTAGAGGGCCTGTCCAGGTCTGACAGAGGAGTGTTAAAGTCCCCAGTTATTATGGTGTTTTAGGATATCATATTGTTCAGACCAATTAAGGTCTGTTTTATAAATCTGGAAGCATTTAAGTTGGGTGCATAAATATTTAGAATTGAGATGTCCTCTTGTTGTATTGTTCCCTTGACCAGTATGAAGTAACCATAAAATAATCTTTAAAATTCCCTATCTAGGATTACTTTCTGATGAAAAATTATTCTTGCCTCTTTTAAGTGATCAGTTTCTGTAGCAACCTGGATGGACCCAGAGATCATTATATTAAGTAAAATAAGCCAAGCACAGCAAGACAAATAAATGTAACATGTTCTTACTCATATATGAGAGGTAAAAAAGTGGATATCATGAAAATAAGGGTAGATTGATGGTCACCAGAGCCTGGGAAGAGTTGGGGGGATTAAGTGAGGTTGATTATAATATACAGTCTGATAGGAGAAATAATACTTAGTATTTGATAGATCAGTAGGGTGGCTATAGTTGTAATATTTCAAATTAGGCAGAATAGAATAATTCAAATATTTATAGCATCCAAAAAAGATAAATAGTTAAGCTGATAATCAGTTATACTGATTTGATCTTTACAAATTATATGAATGTATTTCATTTTCTCATGTAACCTCCCCTGTCCAATGTTCAATTTAAGAGTCTAATTTCAGATTTTATTACAGAGGTCTGCAATATACTATCATACATTCTGAGGAAATTGCCTTTAGTCTTGGGTGCAGTTGTCATATTCTGCTTTTTTCTCTTTTAAATTATACAATTTTTAATTGTTAACTTATGAGTAATTCAAAATTACTTATAAGGAATTAGAGTAATTAGAATTACTTGTTAGGATTTCACCTGAAAATCACATGAAGGTGTCAGAAAAACTCCTCAGTCCAGCTCTAAGATACCCTTTTAATCTAGCACCATGATCTTACACCATTTCCGCTTCACTCATTCTCTTTCATAATCACTGTCCATGTCTCCCATATTCCTCAGATTTGGCACTCACTTTTCGTTTGCCATTTGACACGGAAGACCCATTTAACTAACTGAATCATCTTGGACCTTAGTTTCCTAATCTATACAATTATGTGGCTGGCCTATGTTATCTTTAAATTCTCCATTACATCGAGCATTTTACGGTCTACCATTCACCCTCTACAAACTCCTCACATATGAGCAGCCACCTCTCTACCTGTTTACTCTCTGAGGAGATAAGCTGATGCATGTCTGTGCACCTGTGAGCTGAGGGGATGGTCTGCATGAAAGAAGATGCCAAGTGTCTGTGAGCTTCATGAAAACTTGGGGAGAGTAAAGATCCATGTGGAGTTGGGATGTGGGCAGGGATACAGCTACTTGACACTTCACTGTCAAGTCATGTTCCATGACTTTAAGTGACAAAATTCCTCATAAATCATGCACAAACAATCTGTACGGATGACACCATGAGTTGACAGTGAGCAGCACTAACCTGATGTGGACATCCCAAGGCCCTTCATGTCACATCAGTGCTTACTGCCCACAAACTGTCTCCTTTCACAAAACAAGAAGGCTGCACTGCTAGCAACTTATAGTCCATGTGTAGGGCAGTGTTGTATTGTAATTAAGAGGATGAATTTTGGGTTTAAATCCTAATACTACAAGTTATTTGCCATAAAACCTTGAGCAAGTCACTTGAACTCACTAAACTTATTTTATATATTTTATGAAAATTGGATATAAAGGATCCATCATATAGTAAATGTTTAATAAATGCTATACTACAATTCATAACTGCAAAGATGTGAAATCAAACCTAAGTAGTCCTGAGGGCAGTTGGTAATAAAATGTGGTGTATGTATACCATGGAGTATTATTCAGCCATAACAAAGAATGAATTAATGCCTTTTGCACCAATTAGAAATGAACTGGTAACCATTACCCTAAGTGAAGTATGTCAAGAATGGAAACGCCACATGTACCCACTATTAAATTAGAACTAGCTGATGAGTACACATTACACAGAGGGAAGTAAAACTCAGTGGAAATCAAGCAGGGGGAAGGAGGTGGAGGGGACAAAAACCTACCTAACAGGTACAACGAACACTATTTGAGTTATGGGCACACTTGTAGCCAGGACTCAGCATTGCAAAAGTGATCCAAGAAACCAAAAACATTTGTATTCCCTTAAAATTTTGAAATTTAAAAAAAAAAACACTAAATGCTATGCTATTGTTATTGTGTAGATGATTAGACTTTGGTATGAATTAACTTGCATTTGTACCTCTAAGTGTGGAATGAAAGTCTGTGAACAATTTTCAGATGTCACCAAGTGGGCAGCAGATTTGAAAGCTGTGACAATGATGGTAGTAGTAGTAGTAGTAGTAATAATAATAATAATAATAATAATAATAATAATAATAATAGCTGCCTGCCACTTACTAAGAGCTGACTAGAAGCCAGGCACTGTGTGGCTTGAGTGTCAGCTGTCCTGCCAGGTAGAACAACAAGTAAGTCCCTTTTTCTCACATTTCAGAAGCTGGAGGTAGGAACATCACTCAGAGAAACAGGAGCACACACCCACTGAGAAAGAAACTGCAAAGCATTTGAGTGCAACAGATGGTTAATGAACTGGGTCTGGAAGGATGAACAAGAATGTTTCAGAAGGGAACATGGAGGAAAACAGAGCGCAGGAGTCTCAAGGCCCAAGACTTGGAATGGCCTGGCTGTTCAGAAAAAGGTCAGGTGTTTTACTGTGTGGCAGAGGCACTGGAGGCAGGAGATCTGGTGTGATGCATCCTCTATATTAAGCAAAGGAGAAGAGTATAGAATTTATGTTAAAGGGCACCCACTATCTATTGGGGGCTCTGGGTACTTATATAATCTCATTTCATTCTCAAACATCCAGATGAGGTAGGACTCATTATGTCTCTTTTATAGATGGGTAAACTGAGTTTAATAAAGACCAACATATCCAGGATCCCACAGCTTACTTATAGGACTCACATTAGAGTCTTAATGTTTCTGTCTCTTAAGCCCATGTTCTTCCTGCTTCCCCCACAGCCTCCTCCTATGCCCTAGAAGACTCCTGAAGGAGGGTGGGCCCACCTGGCTCCCCATCCCCCTCCCCGGCTCCTGCACTTCCAAGGTGGCAATTGACTACCATGCATGCCAGCATGTGTGCTATCATAAGCGTACACATATTAAAAGAACCAGAAAGATTGCATTAATTATTTTGGCTAAAATAAGCCTTGAGGAAAGGTGAAAGCATCCAGAAAGAGATGCAAGTGACCATCTTCAGAGACAGTGCTAATGAACGGTGTGAGACACAAGTTGGTGACCCCTCAGTTACCCCAGCTCCACCTGAGAGCTCTGGTCAGCTGTCAACATGCGTTTATGGCTCTCTGGGTCTGTGCACGGCAGTCGCTGTTGTGTTCATTTACTTCAGCCTTGATATAATTAGCCCACAGAAATTACTAGATGGTGATAATGCACACGTACATCACATCCCCTTTTCAGGCTTGTAGTTAAGGCTGTTGGTCACGCTCCATGTGACTACAACCAAATCTGTCACAGTGTCTAACCTGACCAATAAATCCATGTCAAGTGGAGAGAATAATCTAAGCGATAATAAAAGGCAACCAGTTTAAATTTTGATCTTATTTGCAGAAGTTTCCTCTGCCTGAATGTCATTTAACTCTTCAGGAAACAGGAACAAGGGTTCTGAAAGCTCCAGGCGTAAGTGCAGCAGTAGGGATTAAAAGAGATGTTGGCCTCCTGAAGACAAGCTAATTGTTAGACCTGATTTAAAATTAGTAAGTGCCATCAATGAGGGAGCAGCAGCCTGAAGGATTTGAGGGGCCCTTGGAGATGCTTTATGTGGGCACAGTTGCTATGGTGATGGATTTGTTCTCTAGGAGAAAAAGCTGGAACACAGGACACTTGGAACCAGGATGTCATTGTCCACATGAAGACGCCCTGACTTACAGCTAGGGAGCTTCCAGAGTCCACCGAAGGCTGCTTTGCTTCCAGCTTTGTCCTGGCAGAAGCAGAGGCCTCTGGCCTTATACCACTGAAGTCTGGAAAATGTTCCAGGAGTGGTGGGTTTTGGACCAGTTCCTCCTATAGTTAGTTGCTAGAAAAGGCAGCAATGTGAATGTGGCAAGGAAGGGGAGGTGAATAGGAGCCCTCACATCATGATAGGAGGTGCGTGAATTCATTTCATAAATTCTGCAGTTCCCAACACTGATGTTCTTTACATTCAAAGACAAAACATGATTTTTTTCACCAGTTCCCATTCTAAGACTATGATGTCCAGATGACACTACCACAGAGTCACCTCAAAATCTGAGCATGAGTAAGTGCAGTGGCTCATGCCTGTTATCCTAGCACTCTGGGAGGCCAAGACAGATGGATTACTTGAGCTCAGGAGTTCCAGACCAGCCTGAGCAAGAGCAAGATCCCGTCTCTACTAAAAATAGAAAAAAACTAGCCAAATATAATAGCGCCTACCTGTAGACCCAGCTACAGGTAGGCTAAGGAAAAAGGATTGCTCAAGACCAACAGTTTGAGGTTGCTATGAGCTATGATGCCACAGAACTCTACAAAGGGTGACAGAGAGAGGCTTTGTCTCAAAACAAAAAAATTCTGAGGCTGGAAAACAGAAGTTAGTTTCTCAAGTCATCAAGAATGAGGAACAATGGCAGATACTGAAAGTATGAGTGAAAACCCCTTAATTTGCAAGTCAAGTACAGTGTACCCAGTTTTACATGCTGCTCAGGAATTCTTAAGAGAAATCTGAGGTAGATTAAAGGATAGGGTGTGTCCTGCCTTCATTTGCTTCCAGGACACCTCAACTCCCAGTGGTCCTGTTGGCTCCTTTTCATACCTCTACTGTTTTAAGGGGCACTGTCTGTCTTCAGCTCTGCTGTCAATATTCACTCCCTTGGAGGATCTAATTCAATCTTGTAGTCTTACATCCATCCACATGCTCACTACTGTTAAGTTGGCGTTTTAGCCTGGCCACACAACGCATATACCGCAGATGGATACATCCAACTGCCTACTTCACACTTCCACTTGGCCATCTACCTGGCATATCAAATAAACCCAAAACTGAATTTCTAATCTTTCCCCTACAGACTTGTTGCTCTTACAGTCTTCTCCGTCTCATTAAATAATTTCATCTTAGTTGCAGGAGCCAAAAACGTTGGAGTCATTCTTGACACTCTCGCACCCCACATCTAATCCATTAATAAACACAGTTGACCCTTTTTGTTTTCCCAAAATATACCCTACAACTTATGCCCATAGATATATGCCTGCTAACTTCATGGATATTAGTAGATGCATTTGTTGTGTAGGCCTAACTGGGATTATATTTGTGGAAGCTGTTCAGGATCCAGCACATAGCACATACTTAATAAATAGTGTGGATTTGAATCTGAATTTTTGCTTTATCAGATTCATATCCATCCTCCATGGTATTTTTGAAAAACTACAGAGGAGCCCTGGGCCTCCACTGTTCCTGCACAAGGCCTGGCCCAGGGTGAACCTGCACGGGGCATATCAGAGAAAGAAGCAAGATCGTGTGAGTGAAAGTGTCATCAGGATGAGACTGGGCCCTTGGCATATCTAAACAGCGTGGATATTTTTATGTTCATGAGAATGTAATGAGTGGGTGAGCTATTTGCTTGCATGGCACTACTCTAAGCACCGTCAAACGATGCGACTTCATTTCCCAGTGCTACCCGAGTCTGGCAGGATTGCTCTCAAGAGCCCTGAAGGTGCAATCTCCAGTGCCACCTCATCCAGCATTCGGCCTTCTAAAATTGTGCTAAAAAGATGCAGAATAGTGAACTAAAAATATAAAAATGATATTCTTGTTAATGAATCATAATGCCTTTTCATGGTGCTTCACAATTTTTAAAAAATCTGAGCGTGCCAAATGAAGTCAAGTCATGACATAGTAATGATTTCAAATGTGTCCTGGACTTGGCAGAAAAGAAAGTAGCATGAATAATTCAAATAAGACACCAATTTTTTTTTCCTTCTTGTAAAAGGCTAAAGTAAAAAAATGGGGGTGAAGGTTCCAGGAAAAATGAGCACAGACTGTATATTAGGTAATCCAGAGATTGACTTGCATTTGGAGGGTTAACACAAGTTCAAACAACACAGGACACCATCTAGTCATTTTCAGGGGATTATATTGAAATCTTTTGACACCACATTTAGTTCCTTCTGACTCTGGCATCTGCTGGAGAGAGTTAAGACTGAACGTTTGATGCCCAGTGAATTAGAGTCTATTTTTGAACTCAAATTGCCAAATCCTGAAGGAATGGATACCACGAAGAGAGGGAAGCAGAAAAAGCACAGGGAGGGCATTGATTTAGCGCATTCCCCTTATCTCCACCTTGCAAACAAGATGGGAGTTGGATATGAAATGTCCTGAAAGGCAGCTTCAAGTAGGCCAGGAATAAAAGACAACAGAGCTACCTTTTTTGCTTTAATATCCTTTCATCATTGTCCTCTTTCCTTAAATCTCTTCTGAAAACATAGCTATAGTGTGCCAAAGAAAAGCAGAGTCTATTTTCCCAGTGCATAGATTGTCATGGGTTAATATATATGAGAAAGACTGAATTACTATCAGATCTATGTAATGTAGACGCCTATATTATAGTGATCTAATGTGAGTATGCATATGCACACAGACCTAACGTGTGTGCACAAGTATACACACATAATGTGTATATATGTATCATACACATACAAACAATAAATATATTTTAATGCAGAAAAAATTTTAAATGAGAGAAAAGTGAGTGTGCTTAAGGCAAAAAATAATAATGAGGATGTAAGTGATTAGGGCAAAACTGAACCTTGGGAAGATCATGGATTCAAAGCGCTCTTTCAGAGATTCAGTGGAGAAGATAGATCAATAGGTACTTGAGTCAATCCATAAATTATCTGTTGCAGGTTGTCTTTCAAAAGTTGCCCCAAAGGGATTAGATCAAAGAGGTGAAAAGTATTCAGCCTTTATGATCAGGCAGCAGTCTGCAACAGAGAAAAGGGTAATTCATCCACCCATCCACCCATCCACCCATCCATCCACCTACCTGCCCATCTACTGAATGTACACCAGTCTCAGGCACTGTGTAAGGTGCTGTGGATATGAAATAACAATCAGAACCCATCACTCCACTGAGCTCTCAGCCCAGTGGGTGAGAGAAACAAGGAAAGTCAGAATCTCATTATCCTGTGCTGAGCTATGACGAGGAAGGAATGGGGGCCTCCTGGTATACAGACAGGGGACAATTATTCATTGAAAAGCTATCTGAAATTTCAGACTGCCAAGAATCAGAATGCAACTCCTGTCTGTAAATATTAAGCTATATAACAGATGAATTGTCTGTTTTATTCTCTTTTTTATACCATATAACTTAACTCATCATTTCTGATTTTTAGAGGCATTTTCAATATATCCCCCTACATACTAAAAACTGGTGTGAATGACTATTTTCCAGCTCAATCACAGTTATGTATAAATTATAGGAATACATTTTTCTAAACATCTTATTTTAAAATAGACCATGCTCATAGTCCAATAATATTTTTGTATTTTTTATTTGAGCACCTACCATGTACCAAGCCTTGTGCTAGTAAGTTATTATCTTACCCCTATAGTGCATACCATATTATATATTATAGATATTGTAGATATTTTAGTCACTAATAGCTTGCAACATAATATACATGATAAATACTGTAAGCCTAAAAAGAAATTAAAGATTATCTTATGCAGAGAGGCCTACTCATATACTGTAAGTGAAATGTGCCCATTTTTGGCCAACATAGTGTTTTCTGTACTTGAACTTAATTGTCTCTCTTAGGCATGTGTGGGGAGGATAGGAGTGGGTTCCACGCTGCTGTTTTCCAGGGTACGCACCCTCTCACAGCCCGCTCCAAAGGCTTTGAGTTAATAATCCCCGTGTCCTGGAATAATCCCTTCCTTTTACAAGTGAAGAAAATGATGCTCAGAGACATTAATTCATTTCCTAAGGTCAAAACTCAATGGTCCCTGCCCTTGAGGACTTCGGCATCTAGATCTGCAGACACTCTAACTCATGTGAGCTGTACCAGACACCACTTGGGGCAGCCCTGTTGGGTTCTGAACACAGGCATGCATCAGAGTCAGCTCAGCTGCTTTCATTTATTCGGTGGTTTTCTGTGTGTTTTTTAAAAATAAGACACTGTACTTCTTTATAGAAAAAAAAAATTATACATGCACTATTTTAAAAGAAGTAAACCACTCAAAGGGGTACGTAATCAAAATTCCTAATAATCTACCCTGTGGACCAAATCCATTAATAATTGCTGTGTATCACTGTGCAAATTTCATACATAAAGAAGTAAATATACGCATATGGGTTCCTTCCTTCTTTAAATACAGAAAATATAGGGTATTTTTATTTTAATTGTAATTTGGTAGATAATAACAATAGTAGTAAGGTTCCATGGCTGTACACAGGGCTCTACTCTTTTAATGACTACATAGTATTTCACTGGTTGGAATTTTCATAAAATATTTAACCAAGTCTCTATTGATGAACATTGAGGTTACTTCCCGTCTCTCATTATTGCAAGTACATTTTTAATACCTATTTCCCTATATATATATATAAATTTATCAGTACAAAAAGCTTAGAATTTCTAGGTCTAAGGAAATAGGATTTTTAAAGAATTTTTTTTAAGTCTTTAAAACACTGTTTTTATTTTTAATTATGAAGGGCACATAATGCTTACATTTAGTTACAGGGTACATGTGCTGTTTGGGTCCAGACATGAAACGTGTAACAATCAAAGCAAGGTAATTAGAGTGTCCATTTCTTTTTGTTAGGGACATTCTAATTCTGCTCTTTATTTTAATGTACACCTTCACTTATTATTGACCACGATCTCTTTGTTGTACCATCAAATATTGTTCATTCTATTTGTCTAACTATATTTTTGCACCCCCTAACCATTCCCAATTTATCCCCATCGCACTCTACACTATTCTTCCCAGCCTCTGGTAACCATTATTCTACTCTCTGTCGCCAGGAGATCAATTATTTCAATGTTTAGCTCCCACAGAAAGATATGTGACATTTGTCTTTCTGTTCATGGCTTATTTCACTCAAGGTAATGTTCTCCAGTTCCCTCCATGTTGCTGCAAAGGGCAGGATTCCATTATGTTTTTTGGCTGGATAATATTCCTTTGTGTGTATGTACTACGTTTTCTTTATCCATTCATCTGTTCCCACTTTGGGCTGATTGCAAATTTTGGCAACTGTGAATAGTGCTGCAGTAAATGTGGGAGTGCAGATATATTTTTGATAGACTGATTTCCTTTCCTTTGGATATATACCTAGAAGTGGAATTGCTGGGTCATATTGTAGTTCTATTTTCAGGTTTTTGAGGAACCTCCATAATTCCTAGTGCTTGCACTAATTTCAATTTCCACCAACAGAGTACAAGGGGTCCTCTTTTTTTCATATCCTCACCAGCATTCATTATTGCCTGTCTTTTTGATAATAGTCATTCTATCTGGGGTGAGATGATATCTCGTATTTTTATTTCTCTGATGATTAATGATGTTGAGCAATTTTTCATACACGTGTTGGCCATTTGTATATATTCTTTTTGGAAATGTTGGTTCAGATCTTTTGCCCATTTTTTAAATCAAATTATTTGATTTTTTTCCTATTGAGTCCTTGGAGTACCTTATATATTCTAGTTATCAATTCCTTGTCCTAAGGGCAGTTTGCAAACATTTTCTTCTGTTCTGTGGGTTATTTCTTAACTTTGTTGATTGTTCACTTCACTGTGCAGAATCATTTTAGCTTGATGTGACCCTGTTTTTCCAGTTTTTCTTCGGTTGTAAATGCTTTGAGGGTATTACTGAAGAAATCATTAACCAGACCAAACTCCTCGGACTATTTTCCAAAAGTTTCCTCTTAATAGTTTCATACTTAGATTTAAGTCTTTAATCTACTTTGATTTGATTTTTGTACATGGAGAGAGATGATTCATTCTTCTGTGTATATATGTCCAGTTTTCCCAGTACCATTTACTGAAGAAACTGTCTTTTCCCCAATATATTCTTGGCAACTTTGTCAAAATGAGTTAACTATAAATGTATGGATTTATTTCTGGGTTTTCTATTCTGTTCCATTGGTTTATTTATCTGTCTTTATGCCACTATCATGCTGTTTTGTTTACTGGAGCTCTGTAGTATAATTTGAAATCAGGTAATGTGATTCCTTCAGTTTTGTACATTTTGCTCAGAATGGCTTTGGTTATTTTGGGTATTTAGGTGTATTTTTTCAATTTCTGTGAAGAATGTCATTGGTATTTTAATGAAGATTACAATGAACCTGTAGATTTATTTGGATAATATGGACATTTTGACAATATTGATTCTTGAAATCCATTAGCATGGAATACATTTCCATGTTTTGTGTCTATAAAGTTTTGCTTGGGTATTGGGTTTTTGTTTATTTTTGACAAACCAGTTTACCATCACACTATTGCCTATAAAGATAATTAACACTCATTTGAGGATGTTTTTAAAAATTCAAAATGTAGCCTCCTCCCCCAACCAACAGAATCAGAAACAGAGAACCTGGCTTTATAGAGACTCTCTTGTGTGTGTTCCATTTAGCCCAGATGGAATCAAGGAAAAAGAATCTCAGTGGTGTTCAAAGGAGGAGATAAGGTAGCCACGGTGTGCTTTCTGGAGCAGACACTAAATTGGAACTTGAGGGCTGCTGAGGAGTTAGAGACATGGTGGATTTTGGAGACCCATCCAGGTGCAGGAGATGTTTCCTCACCTAGGTGAAAAGACTCCTGGGAAGCGAAGGTTACACATTTAGACAAAGATTCCTCTCCCTGAGCTGCCTTTATGGACATCTGTCTTCTGCCTTCTGTGGGAGCGCCCTCAGAACTTCACTCTGAACTCCCCCCACCTGTCCTAGCAGCAGGTGCACACACATACGCACTCACCCCAAAGATGTTTCAAGCTTCTCCCTCTCTCCCTACCCTCAAAATCCCACCTCTGATCTGACTGAGTTAAATCTAAGTGAATGACCTTCAGGGCATTATTTTATGTTCACACCAGAAAGGCCATCTCTGTGGATTAGGTCCTGAACTACACATCTCCCTGGAGACCTAAAATTCTTGGATTTCAAATACGGTTCTTCTGACCAAGAACATCAATATAAGAAAACCCACTCCCCATCCCTGCCTTCCAAGAGATCCAAGGGAAGTCTCACTTGAGAGGTTATTTTCATCTTTCTCCCAGGACTCACATCCTGCAGATGTGAGTTTAACCCCGTATCGTATTTAATCCCATATTGTTTAACCACGATGGAAAGGATACCCACTGATGCTAGGTATTCAAAAAAGCAACACAATTTAATGAAAAATAAAAATTATATTGTCTAGGTTATTCTACTCTTTGTTTTTCTGTTAAATCGACCATTTGAGTAAATAGACTAAGATAAACCAACAAGGCAATGCAGAATGGTAACTTAGCACACAGACTCTAAAGGTGAGCTGAGTTCATGTCTCCACTCTGCCATGTATTCCCTGCTGGACCTGGGTGTTTCACTTAGCCTCTGTGTGCTTCCGTTTCCTCATGTGTAAAATGAGGATAATAATAGTATCTAGCTCATGGTATTTGGTGAAGCTTAAATAACGGAGTATATATCCCTGATTCACACACACGCACGGGTCACTTAGAACAATGACTGGCATATTAATAACTGTTATTTGCAGCAGCTACATTCACTGTTTAGGAAGAGTCTGTCAAATATTAATTCTCTACTTCAAATTGTTTTTCCTATATGGACAAACCCAGGACAGGAAACTAAAAGCCAGTTTTATTGTGATAGGAGGGACATATATGATTAATAGACAAATAAAATGCTTTAATCACATTTTTTCCAGCAGTTCCTTGCTCACAAATAGCATCTCAGAATTATTTATTTCAACAAACTGTACTGGAATATTAGGTACAAAAATAATTGCTTTAGACCTCAGTTTTTACAGACCTTATAAGAGTATTCTTTACTCTTAAAATCACTAACTCAGTGTGGGGGGGAAAGGCAAAGTTTACATTGGACAGTGTCTCCTATTCCATCCTTGTAGGTTTATTTGTTTCTCTCTTTCTACTTGGTCCTTTTGACAGGATTTAATAGAAGCCATGGGAGCCAGTCAGGGTCATAAGGTGCTAACTGACCCAGGAAAACGTGCCCAGGAACTGCAGGAGAAAAAGGCGTTCCATCCGTCTCTTCCCCACTCAGCACAGTGCCCTTTCCCTGGAGGCAACGTCACTGCAAGAGAAATGAGTCTTGGGCCAGTGAGGGCTGAGGGTGGAGAGACTAGAATCTACTTTATATTTATTAACACTGGTGGATGCTCGCTCCATGTCACATCTGTAATTCTAGTATTAATACTATAGCTGTTCCATTTCCATGTTTATGCCTTACAAATTATGCATTTTTAAAAAAAGGTTTATAGTGACATATTGCAAAATGTATTAAAATATTGCAAGTGTTTTTTTAAAAGGACAGCCAGCATTTACTTTTGTATTTGATTCAATTTAAGAAACAAAACCCTATTTAATGAAAAACTGTATGTTGTGTAAATATACATATGAACATTAAAAAATGCAGTAGAATTTCCCTAATTTGTGTTTACTGGAGGAAACCTAATGCTAATTAGTAAGAATTGAATTATGGAGTCTTCTCAACAAAATGGGTTTTGTCACATGGGAAGGTGTTGTGGGCAAGAGGTATGTTCACACGCCGATGGGGTAGAGAGAGCACATGTGCTTACTTGTTAGAGGGACACAAGTTCTGAATGGGCTGCCCAGACTATAAAAAAGGCAAGAGGCAAGAAGTGAGGTTGGAGAAGACACCTGACCCTTGATGGTCAGTGACTTTGTGTGGAAGTGACCTCAAAGTGTGGCCCAGGGACCAGCAGCTGCAGCACCTGAGAACTTGTGAGAAACACAGACTCTCTGCCTGTCTCAGACCTATTGAATCAAAAACTCTAGGCATGGGGCCTAGCAATCTGTGTTTTAACAAGTTATCCAGGTGATTCTAAAGCTTTAATTCTAATGGTCTGAGAACGAGGAGTGTAGTTTAGCTAAAAGGTTTGAATACAGACATCTGAGCCCCACCCAAGCCAATTAAACCTGGGGGTCCGGCTCTAGCATTGGTATTTTCTGAAAGCTCACCAGGTGATTTCGATGTGGGAGTAGGTTTGAACATCACTGGTTTAGACTAAAGTTTCAAAATTTGTAACATACTGGTGATAGGGAAGGTTTTACTCTCAGGAGAAACTCTTTGATAATGAACTCTCTTCTAGTTTAAGCCTGGTCACATCAATCTGCAGTTAGCATCATCCATTGTCTGGTGATCAATACCTGTTGTCTATGCTGTTGGTAACCAGGTTCCAGGACTATTGAGATCAGAGAGCTTATTTTGAATACAGAGGTTGAGGAAAATGTCTGCTTAGTGCATACTGAGCCATCAACTAAACAGGCAGAGAGAGGGGCCTCATGTGACAAGATTGTAAAAATCGAAGCAATTTTTTGGGAGTGGGAGGCAGGAGTGGGAACAGAAATAAGCTTCTCTGGAGCCAATAAAATTTTTGTACTTTGCCTTAAGAATTAAAGAAATAAAGTAGCCACATTCCCTTTGGCTTAAAATGCAGCTACTTCCTAAAGTTTGAATATCTTTACTTGCCACAGACTCTAGGACACTCGTTAATTGGGGAATCTCTAATAAAGCTATAAACATTCATTCACAAAAGTGCCATTTATTGACACTTAGGTGAAGAAAGTTAGGTTCAGAAACAGTGTATAATTAAGCTGAAAATCAAACACAGTCAAAATTACCCTTGAGACATCTTATCACAAAGACACTTGCACTTGAATGTTTATAGCAGCACAAGTCACAATTGCAAAGATATGAAAATAACTCACTACCTGAGTGGATTAATAAAATACGGCATTTGTATAACACGGAGAACTACTCAGCATAGAAAAAATGGTGATCTAGTATCTTTTTTAACAACCCGAATAGAGCTGGAGGATCACAAGAATGGAAAAACAAACACCACACATCAAGGAGGCAGGAGAGAGCTGGGGGATTGGGCTAATTCACACCTAGGGGGTATAATATACACATTCAGGGTGAAGGGCACACTGGGATAACTTTGACCTAGAATGTACAAAACAAACTATGTAACCAAAAAGTGTATACCCCTGTAATATTCTGAAATAAAAATAGATAGGTTTCTACTGAAAAAAATTATTACCTTTGAATATTCCTTAATGGCTGAGAGGTAAGAGGCACATGAAAACCAAGACCACTGGGATCACTTGACCACATCTGCGATCTCGATTCCTCCCAGCTCAGAGAGTGGGACGGCTCCCCCTCCCCCCGAAGTGGACAACTGCTTCGAGTCACCCCTGCACTGTGTCTGCGTGTCATGTGCGTTATCTCTCCAAATCTCCATCACAATCCTATGATGTAAATATTATGATTATTATCCCTATTTTCCTCTTTCACAGATTAAGATGTTGAAGAAGCATGTATTACAGTCATGTATTAGAACCCACATTGGAACACAGTCTATACAACAGCTGATTCACTGCTTCCTCCATACAAAGTCAAGTTTAAAATCATTTTTCTTTATACAGGGTCTTTTTACCTTCACATCATTTCCAGGGACAGAAAGCTTTTTCCCAGCCATTATTTATGATCCCAGCATGACTGCCGAGGCCAGTGCTATCACATCAAGTCCAAAGTTGGTACCTTCACTCCCAGAGCATCCCGCCCCCAATTTCCCCATAGCAGCTCTCATGAAAAGCCTGCTTTCTTATTTCATATTGGCCAAATCTATTTTCTACATAAGGCGAGGTGTGTGTGTGTTTTAAAAGGCATATATTCAACACACTTTGTGAAATCCTTTCCACACCCTGCCTGGTGGTCTCTGGACATGGAGCTCAGTGTGCTCAGGACTTTCCTTGCCACCAACAGCCCACACTTAGAAGAGCCCCACAGTGGGGCTCCAGAATAAGCACTGGAGAATTCCAATAGTTTGAAAAGTTATCATTCCTTCTCAGCATCCCATGCTCAGCTGGAACCTCCTTTCCTTTCAAGCAAGAAAACAGACTCTATAAAGGGGCTGTAAAGGGGCAGATGTTTCCAGTTAATGCCCAAAAGAAAGCCAGAAGGGAGTCGGGGAGGCTTTGGGATGGCTGATTACCAGCTCAGTTCAGCATCTCCCAGGGCTTCCTCCCTCCTCATCTTGCCTCCCAGCCTCTGTGCTACTGAGCAGAGAGAAATGGGGAGAGCTCCCCTCATCAACAGTATGTTCTGGGAAATTAATCCAGAGCAGAGAGACTTGCCTAAGAGAAAAAGTAGCAATGGAATTCCTTTCTGCTCCACCATCTTCCCTTCACACAACTCCAATCACAGTCATTAGTTAATGAAAGGCAGAGAGTGGTATGAGCCCAATTAAACCCGTTGAGTTGCTCAGGTTGCACACTGAGCAACTCCATAGGTTGTAAAAGTTTTGCATCGCATAATCTGCACAGCTGTATGTGGTAGCTCTGCCAAGGAATCCTGAGGCTTTGCCCAGGCACATGGGAAAGCATGATATTGTACATCCCCTTTTTCCAAGGCAAAATAGGAGTAGAAAATCCTGCTGTGCATAATTTTCTATAATCATGTTATCAAGTCTTTTTTTAAGTAATTCCAATTCTCATCTGCTCAAGAAAATTAGACATCTTTCTGAATAAATAGAATATGTATTTGTTTTTGCTTCTGTCTTATAAATTTGAAGTGGTTTAGAGTTGTACTTATATATAGACTATTCTATGTATGTGGACACATGTTCCTATAAATAGAATTGAAAGATTGAAGCAGTGAAAAGGAAAAAAAACATTATACTGACACTATAGCACTCTATAAACAGTACATTTAAATTTAATTATGACCATCCTGGAAACCAAAGAAAATGGGGAAATAGAATAATTATATTATTCATAGCCAATAGGTGAAAGCATACCAAAACTTTAAGAGCAAAGTCTCTTTCCTGCCTCTCAGTCCTTAAAGTGTATTACAACAAAGCTGGCATCCCATCCCAGACAGGCAGTAATGGTGAGACTGGGTGGGAGGGCAGAACTTTGTTCCTACATGTGAACAAATTTACCTGGTGTAGTGGTCAAGGTTGCGGGCATTTAAGCCAGCAGGCCAGATTCAAATCCCGGATGACCTTGGGCCAGCTACTTTGTGTGGGTCCACTTTTCTTGTCTGTGAAATGGAGGTAAAACATCGCTCACCTCATGGTCTGGCTGAGGAAGCGTCTTCTGAAGTAATGGCAAAGGCTACGTGTTAACACAGCTCCCAGGAAGCCCTCCAAAAATGTCTGTTCTCCCAGTGGTGAAGGCTGGGATGGTAGAAAAGGAGTTGGAGCTCCTGGCTGGGCCCCAGTGCCAGAGTTATACACTGAGAGGCCCAGAGCAGATGGGAATAGAGGATGAATGGTGAGAAAGCCAGGGCGAGTAGCCTTATGGAGAGACCCTGAGAGTCAACCAGCCTGAGCACCCATGACCTCCACAAGGCCCAGAGTCTAGCTTCAGGCAAGCCTTTGCTTTTTCTTAAAGCATCACTTTCTGCAACCAGTGGGTGACAGTGAAAAGCAGTAACAGTCGGGTTAGCAATAGGTTCACTGCAAATGCAAACAGAGCCTGCATATGTGGTGGCTTCTAGAGTCGCCCTATGTGATGATCTGACGAGGCTGGACCTTGAGCCACCAGCCTGAGTGTGGACTATGTGGCTGGCACAGGCTGTGGGCATGGGGCACGGCAGCCAAAGTCCCAGTCCTAAGTCAGTTGGCCTCTGGCGAGAAGGAGTTATTGAAGTGTTGAGTCTGTGAACCAGGCACAGATCCAGAACAACCCCCAAGGGAAGCGTCCAGGGTGGGGCTCAACTGGGAAGAGAGGAGAGCTGGGAGGTAGATACTGGAGGCCCTACATGCTGTCCAATTTCTCAGACCAAGATCCATTGTAAGAAACATATTTCACACCACAGCCAGGGCACACATACCCACATAACTCGAAAAAAGTTCCACAAAACCGCTCTTAGTGCAAGGGGCACTCAATATTATCATTTCCATTCTATTTCTTTTTTTGCCATTTTACGTCAAAGTTTGGAAAATATTGCTTTAAAGAAAAACTTGGAGAAAGGTCCTTTTCTGGGGACCCCGGGTCTAAGCCAGTGAGAGAGAAGTTCCACTAGAACAGATACTGAGTGACGGCCAAGGGCCTCACCCTGCGGAGAGACTGGGCTGCGGGCAGGCAGGTAATAAGCAAGTTCCCACTAGGCTGAGTCTTCTTTTAATCCCACATACCTGTATAGAGTAGGCATTCAAGAAACCTGGAGGGGTGGAAGGACATCTTGTGCCATCATCCTCACCTGAGCTTGCACGAGGCCTTGGTAACGGAGTTGTCAAAGTCACACACTCTGGAGGGGCCTGGAGCACGGGCCCTCTCGGGAAGAGCTGATCAACTACTTAAAATAGTTCTGGCTATTACATGCATTTTCTAGAAATGCTTTCCTTTCAACTCCTCGTCTCTTCCCTCTTTTGGCAGTATCGAACTTCTTTGTGCCATTAGACTTTTCAAATAAAAATGCTACAGTGTTTTTTTTTTTGGGGGGGGGGTGTAGGGGGGCAGGGGTTGGAAAATAGTCAAACAGCTCTGGCGATTCCAGAATTCTAATGCTACCTAACAGGAAAACAAACCAAAAAAACATGTGTAGAGAGTGTAGGTTCTCCCCACATTTGCAATAGCTAGTCCAAGCCAAGCCATCTCCGTTCCTCCTTCAAGCCCTTTTCCTCCGCTCCCAGGGGACCTGAGCTTTAATCCTGATGCTCTGGGATTAGAAGCTGCCAAAGACCAGAGCCCTCACTTACAGCAGGGCTGCAGGGGGCTGTCTGAGAGCTAGCCCTGCCTGACCTCCAGCCCCACTCCTGGGGAGAACTGTTTAACTTTCCAGAGGTGCTGGAAATTGGTGTTAGAAGAAAAGAAAGAGGAGTTGTCATGGTCATGGTCGTGGCCATGCTCAGAGTCATAATAACTTTCTTTCTAGGAGGACCCAAAGAAAGCCAGGCTCATTCTGATAGCAACTACATAGGGAATCACATACTTACAAGGCAGCCTTCTGACCACATCCCTCTATAAACAGTGTCAGAACAGTGCCTGTCCAGCAGAAAGCTCGTCAGGGTGGTAACATGGATGTGAAGTGCTGGCATTCTATGTAATGACATGAAATAGCATGCAGAAAGCAGGGCTTGGACAACTGGCTTCATCAGTATAAATGTTACGCACAACCTTTTCTGTTCTACTAGACTGAGTCCTCCCCCGACCACCACCCAGATCACAGACTCTTTTCATTTGTCTTAAATTCTTCCCCTGCCACCCCTCACCTCACTCTACTCCATGTACTGAGGAACTATTTAGTAAAGCCTTCTTAGGTGGGTGTGGACAAGTATTAGACAATTCTGTGGCACCGAATTAGATACCCAGGTTATGTTAAGGGCATTCATGGTGATTGGGGTTAAAAAGCACATACTGAGGCCTTTTCTAGAGGCCTGTGGAGGCCTGTGACTCTGATTCTGTGACTCTTTGTGGTCTGTCTGTGAGTCCTAAGAGGAAGTCGTGTGGTTACCTTTTTAAGTAGGATTGGTAAGAGGCCTTATGTGAGGAAGGTGGGGCCTGACACTGCCATAATGAAAACCTTGTGAGTCAGTGCCTGTTAGGGGCACTGAGCTCCCTGGTAAGAGTTTTTCTAAGGAAGAGATATTTGCCAGGCCACAAATTCTGGTCAGCTAAGGAAAACATTCCCTTAAGGGATGATGTCGACCAAAACTGTAAGAAAATTATCTGATGTGTGTTGGGAACGTTTGTAT
Organism: Loris lydekkerianus; assembly: GCA_963574355.1. Taxonomy (NCBI): domain Eukaryota; kingdom Metazoa; phylum Chordata; class Mammalia; order Primates; family Lorisidae; genus Loris; species Loris lydekkerianus. Next base: position 58,339 of record CAUYPK010085110.1, on the reverse strand, counting down.
CTGGAAAAGGGACTTCATGTTCTGCTTGCAGGCAAAATCTGTTATAAAAATGCATTTGTCGGCTTAGCACCTATAGTTCAGTGAGTTGGGCACCAGCCACGTACACCAAGGCTGGCAGGTTCGAGACTGACCTGGGCCTGCTAAACAACAAGGACAACTAAAACCAAAAATAGCCGAGTGTTGTGGCAGGTGCCTGTAGTCCCAGCTACCTGGGAGGCGGAGGTGAGAGAATTGCTTAAGGCCAGGAGTTTGAGGTTGCTGTGAGCTGTGACACCATAGCACTCTACCAAAGGCCACATAGTGAGACTCTGTCTCAAAAAAAAAAAAGCATTTGTCTGTTTTTCACTGGATTAGATTATTCAAGTTATTGAGAGCCTTAATTGTGACTTAAGACAAGCAGAAAAAACAAACCTGTCCCAAGGAGAACTTTTCCTCTTGCTGATTTGCAAATTTTGATCTTGGAGCCTGAGCATCTAGTTGTCTTAAATTTGTTAGTTGTCTTTCAACTAACCACAAGTAAAAAAGCACCTTCATTGCTCCTTTATAAAGGATATTGCAATGTTTAGTGATTTAAACAGCCTAGAAAATTCTCTGAATTGAAGAAAGACCAATTAGAGTGTTGATGAAGACTCATCATGAACTGCATTGCTGCCATTCTATCATAGACTATTTTTTCATTTCACAATTTAATGTTTCTTAAATGAGTATAGGTCAGATATTCTCTGTGGACAGCTGATACATTTATTTTTCTGTGAAAAAAAAAAAAAGGCTGCCACTAAGCCAGTGCGTATCATATTTGATGGAATCTTAGATTTTTAAAAAAGAGACTAGACTTCATTCTTCTAAGAACTCCCACTACAATATCTTGTGCACAACACTGGATTGACTACCGAGCTTTCTCCCTGGGGTCCTGCAGTAATGCAGATGAGACACGTTAGAAAGGTCCATTGGGTCAGCTCTGTGTATGTAGTCTGCACCAGCTATGCAAAATGAAAATTCAGAACCCTGTGTTTAAAAATTATTAAGAATTTCAAGATAGCAACAGTAGAGCAATTGAACTAAGCATGGGGTTTTTCTGAGCACAGGGCCCTGGACAGCTGCACAGCTCACACGCCCCTGGCCCTGGCCCTGCTGCTGACCAAAGGAGCAGGTTGTGCTGAGTACAAGTCCTTGTGCTACCCAGAAGCCCTCCCAAAACCCATTCCCCAGCTGAAGCCCACCACATATTTTTGCACAATCTATTGATTCTACATGTGCTCAATTAACATATTCTGTCTGTGGAAGGATGGGTGAGTGCCTTGCAAGCACAGTAAAGCCTTAGATCTTCTGATGAGGATCGTGGTAACACAGCCCCACGCTGAACACTGCCCAGTGTTAGCTGCTTCCCCTTATTGATTCTTTTTATTTTATTTTATTTTATTTTATTTTATTATTTTATTTTATTTTATTTTATTTTATTTTATTTTTTGATCACTTTCATCCTTCTTCTCATCAGTCCAGATGTCTAACTTAGAATTAGCAGCCCTGCCCCACTGTCCCTTTCTGTCTTGTTCCAATTATTGTATCTCACAAACCTATCTTAAGTACACTTGAGAAAGATGTTTAATGTGATTAATCTTTAAGTCGGAATTCTTCTCCATATGCACCATGATATGGTTCAGTTTATTGTCAAGCTATTCAATCAAATTCTGGGCCAGCCTGTCATTCACTGGGAGCCTGCTGTGAACGCCTGAGCTGACATCTGCTGGCACTGGGCTTTAATTTCTCCTCCTGAAATGATCACTGCCAAACTATTGGCTTAGTTCAAACTAATGAGTTCACAGTCACATTTTTTTTTCCCCTGAGACTATGCCTTTGATTTAGAGAACACTTTCAAAACATGTGACTTTTTAGGAGAGACAGTTGTAAGGAACCAAGAGTCAGAAATCCAAGAAGCTAGTTGTGAACAGCTCTCACTTGCCTAGCAGGATCCACACCACAGGGCGGGGTGACAAGCAGTTCCACACCAGGAGAGTTCTGGGTACCAAAAAGCTTGTGAGATCATATCAACCATGTGCTTGACTCTGAAAATTGTTCAAAACATTCCTTATTTGACAGTGAAGCTTGACCAGGTTTATCCCATCACTGGGGGATAATTGAAAGCTCAAATGTCACTAAAATCTGCTATCTTGCAGGACTCCAGAATTGAACTTGGAAAAATTATTATCCATTACAGAATGCTCTCCTGCTGCTGCAGTGGCAAAATTTCCTTTTTTTCCTTTTCTGAATATATTTTATTGTGTGCTGAGGCTGCGTGCATATCATTACTCACAGTTTGTGTAGATGATCAGAGGAGCAAACATGTATGCAGAGCTTGGCACAGTTCTTGGAACATAGTAAGCACTCAATAAATGCTACCTATTACCATTACATCCACCCTTATCTCGAAATGACATTAATTGCTGTGACTACTTGAGTATCCTGAATCCTTCTGCCTGAATCCTTCTATCCTGAATCCATGCCAGGCAGTCTCTTCACAGAAGTGCAGCTGTTCACATGTTACTTTACTTTCTGGCTAAGGAAAGAGTTGACTTTGAAGACAGATTTGAGTGCAGATCCCAGGTCAGCCACTTGCTCTATGAGCGTGGTTGGTTCTTAATTGGGAGTAATTTACCTCCTCCAGCCCTATTCGGAAATGCCTAAAGATATTTTTGATTGTCATACTCGGAGGTGTTCTACTGGCATTTAGAAACAGGCTAGGGATGCTGCTCAAATCCTAAAATGCAACAGTGCACAAGGCAGCCCTCAGCTCACAGCAAAAATTAGCCAGTGCTGCGTGTCCTTAGTATTAAGGCCAAGAAATTCCACTGCATGAGAGACCCGGCTGGGATATTGAACTTCACTAAGCCTAAGTTTCCCCATCTCTAGAAAAGAGAAGAAATAGCATTTACTTGCCAGGCTGATAAATAAGAGAAGTAAATAAATACCAATGAAAGGTGTGCGGTGAACTCTCCGGTGCATCATCCATTCCGCCATTCACATCAGCAACACCAGAGGGCTGGTGCAGAGCTTGGTAATTTCTCAGGTAACGTGCCTCCGCTTCAGGCTGGGGGAAGAGAGAATGTCTTTGAAACCAGCAGACTATTTTGTTATCCAGTAACTAAAATCTGTTTTTCTCCTTTTGGGTCTTGTCTGGACTGTTTAGAGGCATCTAGAATAGCTGTCCACTTCTCATTGTGTCCACCATCCTTGGATACAGGAAAGTCCAAATTGACTGCTTAACATGGACTTGAAATAATTTTTCTGTTCTGTTGGTGACTTGATTATTGTTGACAGTCCATCTCTCTGCCTGAATTAAGGCACTACCTTCACAGAAAAAAAGATGATCCATGTGAGAGTCTGGGTGTGGACACTAATAGAGTACAACATCCTGGCAGCTGAGGACAGCTGAGCAGCGAGCCAGCTCTCTCTCTGCACGTTCCTGCCCGGGGTCACTGCTCCAGCAAGGCTACATCAGTGCACGATCTTCCTCCATCCCACCCAGCTAGGAGCTGTATTGTGACTTCTTCATGCTGCTATATGTTATTTCTTTAATATTCAGATATCATAATTGTTTTGGAATGTGTTAATTCCATTTATCATAAAGGCATAGCTGGGGGTGATCAGGTAATTCCCCACCTGCTTCCCTATCTTTTGTTAGTGATGTGCACAAAAGAGATGGAACCCAGGCAACTAGTGGTTTCCTACAGGAAAGAATTTCAGGAAGTCCTCATGGGGGCAACTACACAGGCCCAGGGGATGGTGGTCTCCTCTAGAGGCAAATGAGCCTCCCTGAAAATCCTTCAAGATCCCCTAAAGAGAATGGGGCACACTCTCAGAAAGGCATGAGCCACTTACCCTTTATTGGAGAGGAGAGGGTAGGAGGAAGTTGCTTACTATCCAACAGGCTGTTTTCCACCAGGAAATGGCTTAATATAAAAGACATCATGTGCAGTCTCATTACGCCTCAATGAAGAAATAGTTACCCAGTGCTGGCCACACTCAGAGCACTGGGCTGAGCCCACAGTACAATGAACGAGCCACAGTCCCTGCCACCAGGATGTTCACAGAATAGTGCTCTCTCCTCCTGAAATTCCTTCTACCCCATGACTACGAAATTATAATATTTGCCCAGTCCTTTCTCAGGAGCTGATACAAACTACCTGAAACAGTCTTCTTATCTAACCTTATCAAAATACTTCCTTTGTCCATCAAAGCCAGTTCCAAACTTAAGTCATCTGCAAAACCAGGCCCAGGTGTGCTCTATTCATTCCACAAACTCTCATGATCTTTATCAGCCCCTTGCTTTATCATCTCCTTCATATATTTAGAAAATATAACTTATAAATTTGTGTAAAATTGGGCTGATTTATGTCATGAGTTAGACACCAGGCATAATCATTGATCTCCAATAAACTGAAGCAGAAGGATCTGGCAGGGTGGGGTACACTGAGCTAAGTCCCAAGAAGTGGTGAAAAGGGCCTGGGGCAGATTAGCCCGGTTATGAAAAGTTTCCCAGGAAGACATCTCGGCATCCCATGTAGATGCCCAATGGCTTAATCCCCAGTATCTATCCCGAGCTAATCTAGCAGGTGAATTAGATACAACTGGGAGCCCAGGAACTCTTTGAAAGTTCAAGGCCAGACACATAGCAGTTGTCTTTGGAGGAAACCTGTGCATACATAGCAGGACTTTGATCCACTGCCCCTACACATGGAGTCAGGATTCAACCCCCCAGAAAAGGCTAGGGAAAGCTAGCCCTAGAATAATAGATTTGAACAGAGAGTAGGATGAAATGCAATTGTAAAGGCTGGACCAGTCCCAGTTAGGGTGTAACTCGGTCGCGCCTGGACCCATTGGAGCTCACCTCTTGGATACAGGGGCCCAGGTCTCACTGACAGCCCTAACTCCTCAAGGAGAGACTGTGAAAGCCCCAGTGGTAGCAGGTGTGCATGTGCAGAGCTCAAGCTTGGGGGGACTTTGGGACCCCGCCAGCAGGAGGGAAGAGTAGGACACTGGTGTGCACTCCCTGCCTCAGTCCAGACTGGCCCAGCCCATGGATGTGTGTCTGTGCTATAGGGCACCTGTGCTGTAGAGGGCCTGGCTGCAGGGCTCGCCAAAGGCAGAAGCAAAGGTGGAGAAACAGTAGACAGGATGCTGATTGATGTGGAGAAACAGTAGACAGGACGCTGATTGATACTCTTTTAGGTAGCGGAGGCAGAAGTCCTGAACTTGGTTCAACATGCTGGAGTATAGCTCCCGCCTAAGACCTAAGGACCATTCAGATGAAACACTCCTCTTCACTCTCTGCAAAATCCCATGTTTGCTATGGCTGATAATGCTGGTGAGGAGGAAAATGGCATATAATAAATTACATGATCCTGAAAAATTAAGAAAAGATACAGCTACAGACATATCCCAGGGCTTCTCTGAAACACACCCCCAGTTACTCACAATGAGTAAATTAGCAGAAGTGAATGTCTAATCATGGTCTTCATTTTCCATGCTCTGAAAATAGTTACCATAGGTAGAAAAGACATAAAGTGCATCACTGTGAAATCTTTGGGGACTGCTCCACCAGACATGGAACCTGCTGTCTGGGCCTGCGTGGACTTGGTCTGCTCCTTGGGTTTGGACAGGACTGAGTGTGGAGAACCTCTGGTAAGGTCATTCAGGAACATCAACAGCCCTAAACAATTCCACTCATTAGTCGGTGCCAGTTTTACTGTCACAAAAACCCTCCCCCGCATGCCTAAGAGAAACCAAAAATCCCTCTGCTTAGGAATTAAAGCCTACACAAAGAGAAGTGATGTCCATGGTGGAAAACTTGGTGTCAAGTCTGGGCTCAGAAGTATTCCTTAATATTTACATATGGAATCCATGGGCTTTTTTGGACACCAAAGGGCTTTAGAAGGGCTCACTGTTTGCAGTTCTCTCTCTCAAAAATATTCTTCCTAAGGAAACAGATGGCAGGTAACTTTCTCTATCGACATCAAAGTTCAAAAGCAATCAATTACCTACACTATGCTGAAGATAAACAGTGTTATTCTGTTCAGTCTTGAAATAATCTTCTATTTAAATCATAGCTAATTACTATTTAGCAAATTAAATTCACTGAGTACTTTAAAAATGTCTATTTCACTGTCAGAAGGAATGCTTTAGGGATCCCCCGTTGTGAGGAGCTTTCTTTTTTCATTACATAGAATATTGAGTTGGCCTGAATCTGTGATGAAAATTTTTTTTCATATCTCTTAAAGGAAACGAATAATACAAAGTTATCTCTAAAAATAGTAAGTGGTACAAGGAGACATTCTTATAATGCGTGGAGTTACCTGGGTAGACAGAAAGACCTAGGCAGTCCGGTAGCTATGGACTAACCCTCGAACGCCACATGTCCAGAGGTGAGGAGAGAAGTGGTATGCCTACGAAAAGGTGCCTCACCAGTGGGCATTGACTGGGACCGGGCTGCACTACCCAACAGGCCTGCCCCCTGGGCTGTGGGTGCCAAGCTTCATGATCATCCAGCCACCCAACTTCCCCATAGACCAAAGAAAGTTGTTCAACTCAAGATCTCATAGAGATAGTAATGATTCCTTGAGAAGAACTAAATCCATAATATAGAAGTAAATCTACTTAGTAAATAACTATTATACATAAAGCAAACATGCCGCATATCCGGTCCAGGCAGGAGAGCCATAGGGTTGTGCTCACCAACAGCACTGCCCATAGACCCTAGCAAGAAAGCCTATGTGCTTTATGTAGAGACCCCTCTTTAGCTTTCCTATAGCCACATTCCCAGCCACATCTCCCACTCCCATAGTGAGGAGTTCAAGGAGACACGGGGTATTGCCCACCTGGAACCCAGGCCTTCCCTCCTAGGTGATGAGCCAGGTACCAAGACCCTCAAATTCCCTGCTCACATGATTCCAAGCCTACAGCCTCCATCTCACACCCTTTCTTCCTAGGGCAAAGGTGCCAGCACCGTGCATATTTAGAGGACCCAAACATGGACAGTGGAGGGGGCTGTCCACATGGATGTGAAGAGACTGGAACATGTACTAAAGGTTTGGAGACATCCACACACGTGCACACCAGGCCCTGGGGTGCAGGGTGAGGAGAGACGGGAGCCGGCCTGGCCTGCAGTCTATGCTCCGGTGATCCAGCTCTTCCTGCACTGTGAGGTTTGGTGTGGAACCCCAAGGGTCTAAGCATCCTAAATTTGAACCCAATCATCCAGGTAGTTCTGAAGGTGGGTTTGTTAAGATAGGAGGATAGACCTTACATATTCAACAATTTATCAGGTTGCCCACTTGAAATATTCAGACGTGAGGCATGGGAGCCTCCACCTGTAGGCGCTCTAGTCCTGGGGCCCGCTATGTCAGAGAGATGGGAGTGGCAGGGAAACCCCAGCTCTACTGGGAGCCCTTTCTACAGCAGCACCTGAGTCTGCGCAGCCTGCTGGGATGCCTCCCAATCACTCCTCCACCCTTCAGTTGTACTGAACTTTTACTCCTTCCATGTATAGTTTCTCAAGTCCTATCTTTGAAAGAACCTTCATCAGATGTCTTTCTATTACTCTAGTTATTTCACAAACTAGTGAAAGCTCTAGGAATTGGGGCAGGACTATTTCCAAATAACTTTTATCTGTTTTTTGTATCCATCTCATCTCCTCTTTTGAATTTGAAGCTTTTGTGCTGCTCTCACGCTACTCCACATGTCCATTCACCCAAGCCTGAATGCCTGTAAATTGTCCCCTTGTCCTCTTTACCTACAGCTCTATTATAAAACCCCATTTCCTCACTGAAGAAGATTTCATCCAAGTGAAAGAAAGGCAGAGATTGTCCACAATAAGGAATAAAGGGCTGATAGTTCCCTTATTACCGTTTCAAGTACAATTGACTATTTCAAAAAGCTCTGGTTAAACAATCTGTAATTTCAGGTGCCAGAAACCACAGACATATCTTGAAGAAATATTAGCTAAAAAATGTTGCTTTTTTATGGGCAAAAAATTTTATAGCGAACATTTCTTGACATTGATAAAATATACTTCTAATTGTATTGTTTATTAATAACCAAGATAAAATAGTAAAATACCCCATGTTATAAGTTTCCCACTAAAATAAGATAAACCAATTCAACTTAATTGGTTATTTATTGGATCAATGGCACTGGCTGGCAAAGCAGAAGGGAGACTGACTTTCTCAATAATGAACAATGCCCAGAGGATTCCACTGATGAACTATTTCCTCTAACTCCCAATTTAATTCTCACAGAGTATGACTTCAGAATTTAGTAATTAAATTTGAATCATGACTGTCTCTGTTCTTTAAGCTTACATGAAGGTGATTTCAACCCAAGAGAGTTCCTTTACAATTTAGAGAGGGCACGTTGTCAAGCAGGCATTATTAATACCTCTCACACCCTGTCAAAGACACACGCGGAACAAGGAAGGAAATTGATTTCATCCTTCCAGTTGCAATCAGGAGGTCATGCTGATTAGAGCATCTCAGCAGGTGGTTTCACCTTAGCCTTTTATAGGGAGGAGCAGACAAGTTGTAGACAAAGTGATTTTACTGTTAGAAATGTTTTTATTATAAGGGAGAGTCTCGATCAGTCCAAACAGGGAATGTTCACCTCTGCATCCAGCTAGTTTCAAGAAGTTTCACTTATCGCTTTTGAGACAAAGAAGAGTAATTAGGAAAATCTCTGGCCTTGTCATAGGTAAACAAGGGGGTCATCCTTCAGTATTCCCAAACTACGCATCCAACAAAAGATAATACCCAGAATCTACAAGGAACTCAAATCAGCAAGAAAAAAACAAGTAAGTGCATTAAAAATGGGCAGACAACAGAAACATACATTTTTTAAAAGAAAATACACAATTGGCCAATCAACATATGAAAAAATGCTCAACATCACTAATCATCAGAGAAATGTAAATTAAAATGAGATAACCACCTCACTCCAATCAGAAAGTTCATTATTAAAAAGTCAAAAACCAATAGACGTTGGCATGGATGCAATGAAAAGGGAATGCTTATCCACTGTTGGTAGGATAGCAAACAGTGTGGAGATTCCTCAAAGAAATCAAAGCAGATCTACCATTCAATCCAGAAGCCCACTCCTGGGTATCTACCCAAAGAAAAAGAAGTCACTATGTCAAAGACACACCTGCACTGACGGGTTTGATGCAGCACAATTCACAAGGTCAAAGATAGAAAATCAACCTAACTCTCCATCAACCAATGAGTGGATAAAGAAAATAGGACAGATAGATATATACAATGTATACACACACTCACACACCATGGGATATTACTCAGCCATAAAATAGAGTTAAATATTACTCAGCCATAGAAAAGAATTAATGTCTTTTGCAGCAACTTAGATGGAATTTAAGGCCATTACTATAAATGAAGTACCACATATACTCGAGTATAAGCTGACCCGAGTATAAGCCAACCCCCTTAATTTTACCCTAAAAACTGGGAAAACTTAGTGACTCAAGTATAAGCCGAGATGGAAAATGCAGCAGCCACTGGTAAATTTCAAAAATAAAAATATATACCCAAAACAATTACAATAATTGAGGAATCAGTAGGTTAAATGCTTTTAAATATTTATTGCTAAAGAAAAACTGTAAACTAGCAACAACCACTTTAAAACTTTAAATAAAGTGCAGAAAACTGTAGCTTAACAGGTAATCAAGCTAAATCACAATCACCGAATCAAATAACCTGTATGACCCGAGTATAAGCCGAGTTCGAGTTTTTCGGCACAAATTTTGTGCCGAAAAAAACTTGGCTTATACTCAGGTATATACAGTAACTAAAAAATGGAAAGCCAAATACCACATATTCTCACTTACAAATGAGAGCTAAGTTATGGGCGTGCACAGTTATACAGAGCAACCAATAGACGGGAGCCTCAGAGGGGGGGGTGGACTGGGAGAGGGTGAGGGATAAAAAATCACGGGTACACTGAAAAGCCCGAATCTCACAGCTATTTGATATTGTCATGTAAAAACGTGCATTTGTACACCTTAAATAGATTGGAAGAAAAAAAATAGTTTGAAGTGAGTTAGGAGACCTTAAAGATATGTTTTCCTCCTAACTCTGAACTTCTAATTAGTAATAGAGGAATGAAGAACAATGATCCTACATATTTGTATCCTGCAAACAAAAATGGGATGACGACCTCTACAGAAAATGGCAGACCAACAAGGTCTAAATATTTTATAAAGGGAGAATAAAATTGTTACTAGTTGTAAAATACATATAGACAGACAGTGGGAAAGGGTGGTTCTTTGCAGTCATCTCTATCTGAAATGCAAAAAGGGAGGGAGATTTTCTCAAGTGTCAGTTTCCCAGGAGCCTGACACTGGAGGTGGCAGCTGGGTGCAGGAAGCCATGTGCAGGAAGCCGTGTGCAGGGAGCCATGTGCAGGAAACTGTGTGCAAGGAGTATCTCCTGCCACACCTCCCACCTCTGAGCACAATGCTGTGCTCGCCCATCAGTGGCCTCCATGCTCTTCCTCTGTCACACAGGGCACACTCTCCCAGGGCCTTTGCACTTGCTGGTCTCTCTACTTGGACTGCTCCACCCCAGACAGCCACGAGCCATCTCCTTCCTAAATTTTACCCAAATGCCCCCTTTTCTGTGAGATCTTTTCTGCTGCATTGCCACTCTCCCTCCTCTGCTCTGTTTATCCTTAGGACTCCCCACCATGGAGCATACTGTATACGTTACTTTTTATTCTGTTCATTGTGTGTCTTCCCACTAGAATATAAACTCCATGAGGACAGGAATTTTTCACCACCACATCCCCACCACTGGGCACATTGTAGGAATGCAATAAATGTGTTTGAATAAATGTTAGAGTGTTACCTCCCAGAGTGCTGGGATTACAGGTGTGAGCCACCATGCCCAGCCTGCAGGTGCCAGGTTTCCATCAAGTGCCATCCATGGTCCTGGCACATGGCCATGAATTGCTGTGCTGCAAGTGAAGGATGCACATGTATTCCGGAGCTCTTCTTTTGGGGAGGGGGAAGAGTAAGATGGTGAAAGAAGTGAGTACAGCAGCATTTCCTGGACTTATTATTATCCTGCAAAAGGTTGGGGTTACCAGAAAAGGAGGAATGAAAAAAAATAATGAAGAAAAGGGGAATTAAATTCTCAGACAATATTCCTTTATTTTTGCTTTTTATTGCAAAACTAACATCATCAAAAGTAATAAAATTTTTAAGTGCTTTGGGGAGCCTATGACCTTAATAAACTTGTGTTTTCATTATGACGTCCTTTCCTCCAGTTCCCGCTCACATGCACTCATAACTTCTCATATCGTTGCAGTCACGGCGTGGTTAGAAGTTTTGCATTCTTAAGGGGTTTTCCCTGCTTAATGATATTCAATAAACATTACCCACATTATCCTAGCACTTTTGAAATTATCATATTTTTGTGCCTGAACAATATCCCATTGAGTCGCTGATGTACAGCACAGTTCACTTGCGCAGAAGAGTTCCCTTCTTACTGGGTTTTCCGTCGTCTTTTCCTTGGACCTCTCATCAGTGGGACTTTACCGATATCTTCCGACTTAGTTGCTTAATTTGAGAGAACTCAGTGTTATCCAAACCACATTGTACAGACCCCGCCACACCCCCACAGGAGATACTAACAAGCGTTACATCTTAGGAGTAAGAGGGGTTATCTAGGGAAGCCCTGTCCTCAAATACATCTGGGAGCTCTATATTTAGTATACACATTTTACCATCCTTTATCACTTACCCTTTCTGAGGCTCAGAATACTTATCTTTTCTCCAAATGAGATAATGTATTTGAAAGGCGCAGCACACAGTGAGTACTTAATGAATAGTAGTTTTCCCTTCCCTTTTCCTATCCTATGCTTAGTAAGTACCAAGTGTCTAAGGAAATCAGCTTCTAAGGGTCAATAATTGCTATCAGAAAAGCCAACTGAACATGAAATGACTCCACCTAGTAACACAAGTAAGTGGCTAGAACACCTCAAAATTTGGCTGCTTAATTATATCATGCCTACTAACACGTGGGTTGCAGTGATGTCAAGGAACTATAAATTTCAAGAAGAGTTTAAATGAGTGGATGATAAGTTCAAAGTGAGAATGATTAGGGTCCATGCCAATCTTTGGAAAAATCTGAATCTTAGAGGGAAAATATGTACTGCTTCTAGAAATCCCCTGAAGACATTATCAAAGAAAACGTACTGGAATTGACAAGCCATCTGATGACTTAAGCACACCACACCAAGTATGGCATCTCAGCCTGGCCTTACTGGATCCAGTTCTCTTGGCAACCAGGATTGTTTCTATCAACGTGTTCCCCATAAAATTTCATTTGGGCTCAAACTTGATGACTGGGATCTAAACCATTGCCTCATTTGCATATCCTACTGATGCTTTAGAATTAATGTTGAATGAAGTAGTTCATTAGTCCTGATTGACGTTTAACTATAAAATTGATAAGATGAAAGTAGAAGTGAGAGGGCGGCACCTGTGACTCAGTAGGTAGGGCGCCAGCCCCATATACTGAGGGTAACGGGTTTGAACCAGGCCCTGGCCAAACTGCAACAAAAAAATAGCTGGGTGTTGTGCCAGCACCTGTAGTCCCAGCTACTCGGGAGGCTGAGGCAAGAGAATCGCCTAAGGCCAGGAGTTGGAGGTTGCTGTGAGCTGTGATACCACATCCCTCTACTGAGGCAATAAAGTGAGACTCTGTCTCTTAAAAAAAAAGAAAGAAAGAAAAGAAAAGGAAATAGAAGTGAAAAATAGATATAGGAGTATTTCTTTAAGTTTTCCCTTCAGACTACTTACATCAGAATTACCTGAATTTAAAATTCAGATCCCTGGGCCCCATCTCAAACCTATTGTGTTATGTCATGAATATTGTGTTATTTTCCATAATGAATTTATTCTTAAATTATTTATTTCTTTTCTTTTTTTATTATTATTAAATCATAGCTGTGTACATTAGTGCAGTCAAGAGGTACAATGTGCTGGTTTTATATACAATCTGAAATATTCTCATCAAACTGTTCAACATAGCCTTCATGGCATTTTCTTAGTTATTGTGTGTAGAAATTTGTATTCTGCATTTAGTAAGTTTCGCCTGTACCCATTCTAAGATGCAGCGTAGGTGTGGAGAATACTTAGAGACCTAAAAATAGACCTGCCATTTGATCCTATAATTCCTTTACTAGGTATACACCCAGAAGACCAAAAATCACAATATAACAAAGACATCTGTACCAGATGTTTATTGCAGCCCATTTCATAATTGCTAAGTCATGGAAGAAGCCCAAGTGCCCATCGACCCACGAATGGATTAACAAATTGTGGTACATGTATACCATGGAATACTATGCAGCCTTAAAGAAAGATGGAGACTTTACCTCTTTCATGCTTAAATTATTTTTTGAGGCAGAGTCTTGCACTGTCAACCTGGCTAGTGTGCAATGGCATCAGCCTAGCTCACAGTAACCTCAAACTCTTGGGCTCAAGCACTTCTCCTGCCTCAGCCTCTTGAGTAGCTGGGACTATTGGCATGTGCCCCACACCTAGCTAATTTTTCTATTTTGGTAGAGATAATTTCTCATTTGTACTCATGTTGGTCTCTAACTCCTGACCTCAAGTGACCCTCCGGCCTTGGCCTCCCAGAGTGCTAGGATTATAAACATGAGCTGCCATGCTTAGTAAATAAATTATATTTACTAAGTCCTGTGGAAGGATGCAAGGCAGGAGAATAGCTTGCTATTGTGTAACTTACAACCTGTTTGGGAATGTCACACACACAGAAATCTAAGTTCTTCTAGGGGCAGGGAATTGTGTCTAATTTGTTCAATACTGTGTTTCTGGGGCTTTGCGCAGGTCCTGGTACACAGTGGTGGTTCAATTATATTTGTTGAATAATGAATAAATGGAACGACAGAGAGAAGAACAATGTAAGACATTGGGAATGAAACAGACTCCAGTAGCAGTGAGTTCACTTGAGCTTAGGTTGTCAAAAACATCTTTAAAAATCCTGAGATTGGCCTGTTACGTAGGACTCAGCCACATCTTAAGAAAGGTTTGAAGTTTGGTGGGTGATCATGGTTTGTTGACAAGGAAGCCATGAAGTGAAAGAGAGGATATTTTTATTTATTTATTTATTTTTTATTGCCAATTCTTTTTATTCTAGTGATTCTTTTTCTATTATTGTTGGGATTCATTGAAGGTACAAAGAATTAGGTTACACTGATTGCATTTGTTAGGAAAAGTCCCTCGTATAATTGTGTCCTGCCCCCAAGAGCTGTACCATGCACCATAATTTCCCATCCCCTTTCTTCCTTCCCTTTACCCACTCCATCCTTCCCCTATCCCCCATTTTGTATTAGATCATCTACTGCCTTTATATTAGAATCAAGTACATGGGATTCTTGCTTCTCCATTCTTGTGATACTTTACTAAGAAGAATGTGTTCCACCTCAACCCAGATTAATATAAAAGATACAAAGTCTCTATCTTTTTTAGTGGCTGAGTAGTGTTCCATGGTATACATATTCCATGCTTGTTAATCCATTCCTGGATTGGTGGACATTTTGGTTGTTTCCATGCTTTGGTTATTGTAAATTGAGCTGTGATAAACAGTCCCATGCAAATATCCTTATGATAAAAGGATTGTTTTTTCTTCCGGGTAGATGCCTACTAATGGGAATGCAGGATCAAATTGGAGATTTAATTTGAGTTCTTTGAGGAGTCTCCATACTTCTTTCCCAAAAAAGTTGTATTTGTTTGCAGTCCCACCAGCACTGTAAAAGTGTTCCCTTCAAGAGGATATTTTTAAATGTACCTAAGAATTTACAGAGACTTGACTGAGCACAACATGAAGAGGTTAATGCCATTGAAAGAATAATACATTTCTTGAGAGAAGAGTACATGCCATGTCACACTTGGCCACAGGGGGATATCCAGTGTTGTCAGGATGCAGGAAGGAGCAAACAGAGCCCTTGTTGAGGTTTTGTGGGAAGCCAAGTTGTAGCAGGGTGAATAATTCAGGACTGGCTTGTCGGAATACTATTGTTGGTTTCTGGGATATAGGGGTGGTCTCTAGTTTGCTACCTGGCTGCTAGGAAGATTTAAAATATTGGTAATATTGGCTTGATGAGTGAGAGCTAGATTAGGGTTTAGAGGTTTGGAGGTGTAGACTCAGACTAGTTGGTTTGCATATGAAAGTTGTGCTCAAAGCCCACCTGGGTCCCTGTTATCTCTAAGAATTTCACAGAAGAGGCCATCTTTCCTTGTCCAGCAAGATTTTTAAGATGTCAAAACATTGTCAGATGTAGAAAATAAAACCCATGACTAATACAGAGCAGGAGTAGTTTTACAAAAAGGAAATTAAGTCTCTGCCTACAGGAAAGGTACACCATAAATTTAATGTAGGAGAGTGTGTTTTAAAGGATGGTTCTATTCATCAGAGTCTTACCTTCCAAAGAACTTTATGTATACCCACAGTAGAGTGCTGGTTAGAATGGAAATGAAGGGCTCTAGACCCCATCTACCTTGCAGCCTCCCACAATGGCAGCCCTGATGGTCCTCTATGGAAACCTCACAGCTCTGTGAGGTTTGAGTGGGAACACTTTGGAGGGAATCTTACGCTGCCCCAGGTGGGCAACTCAGTGATAGATGAGTTGGAAACTTGCTGGGGTTTCTTTATCTGCTTGCTGCTCATGTTTCAGATTCTGTTTAGAATCAAAGATCCAAAATTTATGGAGAAATAAATAAAGAACACTTACTTAGAACTCTTTAATTCTGTACTCAACCTGAAACCATAAAATTTTGCTCATAATTTCTTTTTAAATAACTCTACTGTCCTCCCTTCCCCAATTTACCCAACAATTCATTTCAGGTGCAAAAACTACAAAGAGTTTTAAAAGGGGTAACTATTACTCTACCAGTTCTTTTTTCCCTTCCTGAGTTCAGAACACTTTTTCTTTTTCTCACTATAGGTAAGGTGAATATCAATTTTATCCACACACAATTCAGGTATGACTTCTGATGTCCAACAATGATGGGCTAGCAAAAGTTATTCAGACCAATCGTCCCCCTGATAATTACTAAAAATACCAAATAAAATATGTTTTAACCTTTCTTTAAAGCATCAATAAGCCAAAACATACTAAGGCATTATCAAGCCAAAACCGAGAATAAATGAGCACACAGAAAAGTAGGCCAAGCACTGGAAGCAGCTTTTGTTCCAAGGGCATTTGACTATTTGGACTGTGAAACTGAGCTATGATCTCAATGGATTCCTGGGGTAAAGTGGACGGAAATCAGATTTGCCCACCAAATGCGAAAAATATAAGGGGAGAACCCCACATTAAGCTGGAGCACAAAGGAATAAACCAGAGGTAAGCCTATTCCTCCTACCACCTTCAGAGAGCCACAGAAAGACTTTGTGTAGTTCAGTACAAAGCAAGGCAAGAAGAAAAGAAAAACAAACACCTAGCCTTGCAAGGCTGCAACCATAGGAGTATTTGAAGTTCAAATATGCAGGCCCAAATTTGTATCACTGCCAAAAACCTAGTTTAGGTGGTACTTACTGGTATTGTTTCTGAGCCCCAAAAGAAGAATACACAAAGCTTCTCCAGAGAAAGATACTTTCATCTTATTGCTTTGAGCACCATTGAATAAAAAATAACCAAGCACACAAAGAAACAAGGCACCATGAGCAAGAAACAGCAGAAGGAACAGACAATGGAATTAGATACTTAGAAATTGAATCAGAAAGGAGCAAGGATCCATAAACTTTATTAAAGCCATACTTTAAAAGAGGCAAATAACATCTCTAGAAATTAAAAATATAATCATCAATATGAAAATATCAATGTCTTTATTTCTATAATTGAATTTATCTCCTGAATCCTTCTTCCTGCTTATGGTGGAAATTACAAATGTATTCATAATAAAGGTAACTCAGTCGCATCCATATTAAACTCACTCTCTTTTAGGTAAATTATAACTCAGTACTCAGTAACTCAGAACCAATCTAAGTTCTAGGGCCTGGCACAGCCTTGGAGGGTTGTTTGGTCTCCAAAGTCTTCTGTCATCTCCTGGGTACTAACCCTCCTCTCCTTTAATTTGAGACATTCACTGGCCTCTTTCCCTACTGCATCCACTAGAGAAGACTGGTCATTCAGGTAACTCCTGTTCATCCTGACCATAAGACTTTAGGTATACTAATCTGTGCCTGGTTGTAGTCTGTTCCTCTAGAAAACAGGAAAAATTTTCAGCTCCTGGAGCCACGTGATCTCTATGGTACTGCCTCAGGTCCTCTTTGCCTAAAACCTCACACAGGAGCTGTATTTCCTCAAACAGGAAGTAGGAGAGAATAAAATCCTCTGCAATCAGATCTGTAAACTTACCTAGATGCTTTGTCTTCACAATCCCTCTTCCTTCCCTACTCAGACCCAACTAAAATGGAAAAGAGACTTCTCTGTTTTTCCTCTCTCTCTCTGTCAAGCATCTCACCTGCCTCCAAAAATGTTCTGTTTCCTCTCCACATTGTAAAAAAATCCTATATTTACTAAGAATTCTTCTTCTTATATGTTGGTTGTATAAACTCTATCCTCTGAGACTTTGTATCGGGAATTAAAAAAAAAAAAATAACAGGACAAGCACAATGGCTTCTGGGAGGATGTCAGGAGGATCATTGAGTTTAGGAGTTGAGTTCTAGACACCTGAGCAAGAGCAAGACTCTGTCTCTACTGAAAATAAAAACATTAGCCATCCATTGTGTCAGGTACTTGTAGTCCCAACTACTCATGAGGCTGAAGCAGGAAGATCGCTTGAACCCAGGAGCTTGAGGTTGCTGTGAGCTAGGCTGACACCACTGTATTCTAATCTGGGCAGCAGAGTGAGACTCTGCCTCAAAAATAAATAAATACATAAATAAAATCTCTTACCAAGAACCTTACTCTCAGAGTTGAAAGCTCTCACTTTGAAGACCCTGTTTTAAAAGTCAGAGTTAAGAGTTCTCATCCCTGTTGTCACCAGCGTCTTTGTGTTCCCCTTCTCTTAAGTGTCTTTCAGGCTAAGAGTAAAGGGAAATTACCAAGAAGAAAAAATATTAAATATTATTCTGTTGCATCAACAACACTTCATATCCAGGCACTACAAAAAGAAAACATGAACTAGGTATAACAAAATTATTCTGTGATCAAAATAAGTAGGAGCCAAAGAATTGTGTTTTATAAGGATTCGATCAGTTTATAAGTTTCAAGAGCAGGCTACTGGCAAATTACATTAATTTAGCATGTACTTCTCACGACTTGGTCCAAAATTGTGTTACTGAGATAAAAGAAGATTTGAAACAAAGATTTATGTTGTTTTTACTTTGTGTTCCACTTTGGTTGGTGGCTATAAAGATAGAATGAAACTTTTTTAAATCTCAAAATTAAAAGTGCTGTCCTGATACCAGCAGGGGTGCTACGTCACCCCTAATATCAATAGGGAGGCATTGTTTTTAATAAGCATTGATGTCACAAATTAACAATTCAAAATGACTCTACAGTTTACTCATTGCCTAAAAATATTATAATATCTAACATTATGAAAAGTAATTTAATTTTCACTGAAGTAGAAACCGTTTTCACACAAAAGAGTGCAAATTCTCAGATCTTTCTTTAAGGATGAAAAATATACATATATATATAGAGGAGAGGGAGAAAATAAAATCTGCCAACATTACATTTGGAAAGAAATTCAGAGATGATTTTCCTGCCAACAATCTTGGGTGTAAACCAAGTAGATAAAGTTATCAGAAAGGATTAATTGGATTCCAATCCATATGTAATTGAGCTGCCACTTTTGGTATATTGGCTATGAATGTTTTCAATAAGAGAGTTCAGCTGGAATTGAAATATCTACAAAGGCAAACCAGAAAAATCAGTAAGAATACAAGGAGATACCCATAGTTTTGTTTGCATATTCCTGATTGTAAGTATAGCTAGAGCACACATTAGTCCTATAGAATCAGCATTTATTTTGTATATCTGTGTGGGAAGCACATAACAATGAAAATCTTCCAATTTCCAAGCTTTTTAGTATGTGAAAAAAATTGTCTGGAGCTGAAATTTACAAAGACAAAACTAAAGAGCCTTCCTACTTATTTAGGACTTCAGTTAAGTTTTAGAAATTGTTTCAAAAAGTTGACTCCCTCCATTATTAACTCATTTTATTTATAGGATGTTAGAGTGGAGGATGTGTGTGTGCTAAAGATCAGCACTAAGATTTCCAGAGCAGCTATGGCTCTGTCTGCTTGTTTCTCACTCTGAGTCCAGTTAGGTGAGCACAGACACACACCCCCAACTGTGAATAGGGCATTTGTTGTAAGAGCCCTGTCATGGAACCTCATAATCTACTTAACATTTAAGCCTGAATCAACAAAGCCTTTTTCCTGGCTTTCAAATTCTATGTAGTGTACTAAAATATTTTTGTAATGAAAATTATGACCAACTCCATCAGTCATAAAAAAAGATGGAGACTAGGCGGTGCCTGTGACTCAACGGAGTAAGGCGCCAGCCCCATATGCCAGAGGTGGCAGGTTCAAACCCAGCCCTGGCCAAAAACTGCAAAAAAAAAAAAAAAAAAAAAAAAAAAAATGGAGATTTTTCATCTTTTGTATTAACCTGGATGGAGTGGAAGCACATTCTTCTTAGCAAAACATCACAAGAATGGAAAAGCAAGTATCTAATGTACTTAATACTAGTATGAAGCCAGGAGATGATCTGAAATGCCCACATAAGAGAAAAACTCAATTCAATTCAAGTTGGGGGAGGGGAAGTGAGACAGCGGGCAGAGAGACGAGGAAGGGAGACTGGTGTGCCCCCACTTGACGGGCACAGTGTAGGGGTATATGGCACACCTCTTGGGTGCCAGTCACAAGGACAAGAGGGGCTTTACTTAACAAACGCCGACATTGTAACCTAGTTTGTATCTTTACTTTAACCTGAAATTAAAAAATGAAAATCAAACAATCATATGTTGGAATAACTCAAATCCTCTGAGTTTACAACTGAGGTGACACAGCCCTGTCACAGATTCAAGGAGAGAAGTCTTCTCTTAGATCCCCTGCTAATTCCAGAAATCGGACTGATGAAATAAGGGGATATTTCAGCTCAATTTTCCTTGAAACTAGGTATCTGGGTTTAGGAAACAGCACTTCAGTTTCTTCCAACTGAGCTGCTCAATTACTTTGTAATTCTTGATAAATTGGTTGATTGGGCTCAATGCATCTATCACCCCAGGTCTCTACATGCGGCTGATTGCTGTGGAGTGCAATTAGCAGGCCACATTATTTTGAAGACTTGTCCCTACCATGAAAGAGAAACTGCAAGTCAAATACTCCAGAGCTTCTTGCTCCAGGGTTTCCTATGGCAAGATTTTCTCCTAAATGAAATCATTGTTTGTGTGTTTGGTGTTCATTAACACAGCCAACAAATATTTAGAGTGGCTGCCATGAGCAGGGGCTGTGCTGGACACTGGCGGTCTGTGCTGACCGCTAACGACCTGGACCGGGTCTAATAAGCATCTTGGCACAGTGAAGGTGTTTGGGTCATTCTCAGTGACCAGACCCTACAGCTGCTGTAAAATGGCCACTAACATGTTTCCTCTTCTATTAAAAACTTTACTTTTGCAGTCCTAGGTCCTCCCTTACCACTGACCCGTCCTCCAGAGACTTCCCTGTTCTCCCCATGTGCTCCGGTTACCAAAAACATTGCCTCTTAAACCTCACTCTCAATCCTCTGGAGCTTAGCCCAGCTGTTCCATCCACGCCTGGTTCTTGACATTCAAGTTTGGGGGAGGAGAACCTCTTTCTTCTCACCAGGGATTGCGAAGGAAAGTCAAGCCCCACATGGCTTTTGTCTTCTAACACTTCAGGGCTTGGTGTGCGGCAGGGAATCAGACTGGAGCTGGGGGTTGAGCCTCTGAGGCTCACACTAGTCGGGGCTCCCGGGGCCACCGTGGTGCTCCGCGTTCACGTCGCTTCACACTCTGAACCCCCATAGCTTCCAGAATAACGTTCTGAAACTCCTTGGCTTGTGACATGCGGTTCGTGACCAAGTCCCACCACGTTTGCAGCTTCCTTTTCCACCGACCTGCCACCCACCCGTGCACCCTTATTGCGCTCTGCTGGAACCGTGTGAGCTCCTGGAACCCCGCGCTGTGGCGCACACTTCCTCCACCTGACATGCCTCATTCCCATCAGCAGTGAACTGAACTCTTCTTACTTTCCCTCCATACTCAGTTTATCACGTGTTACGCACTGAGCTAAGAGCAGCCCTCGATTCCTGGAATGAACCCCAGCTCTGGTTTAGATGCTCTTCATTTGGGTCCCATAGTGCTCTGCAGATACCTCTGCTAGAATGTCTCATCAATGCTCAGCCTCATTCATCTACTCAACTAATATTTACCTCTATGTGACAAACAAGAGGCGCCAACTCAGACAACTTTTTGTTTTCTTTTCTTTTTTTGAAACGGAGTCTTGCTCTATCACTCCAGGTAGAGTGCAGTGGCATCATCATAGCTCACAGCAACCTCAACTCTTGGGCTCCAGTGATGACCCTGGCTCAACCTTTCTAGTAGCTGGGACTTCAGGCAGGCACCACAAAGTGCGGCCAATTTTTCTGTTTATAGTAGACATGGGGTTCTCACTCTTGCTTAGGCTGGTCTTGAACTCCTGAGTTCAAACAATCCCCCTCCCCAGCCTCCCAGAGTGCTGGGATTACAGGCATGAGTCACCGTGCCTGGCCGACTTACCCCAGTTTTCTACTCTCTAGTTGGTGTAAGCTAGCAAGGAAGGAAGATACTGGAGCAATAGAAATTCCAGAAGTGCGAGAGGAGGGGAAGCAGATGATTCCGCAGGTGTCAGGGTTCTTAACACAACCCAGGAGGTCAGGAAAGGATCCCTCAGGTGAGGCTAAGACATGTTCCAGGAAAGGAGACAGCCCTTAAAGGCCTAGAAATGAGAGGGCAAACGTGTGTGACCTCTCCTCAGGAATTGAGATATAAGTTCATTACTAATAGATTCAGGCAGGGTGCTGGGAAGACTCCAAGCTGGAAGGATCACAGTGGCATTGGCTAGTGAGGGCTGTAAAAGCCTTGTTGAAGAAAATTAGATGTTTATCCCCCAAACAATGGGAAGGCCATTGAACGGGTTTAAAACACATAATGACATGATCAGATGCCTTTTAAATTGGTCACTGTAGCTGCCCCTTAGAGACTTCAGCAGTGACCTGGAGAAACTAATTAGGCCACCTTTAACAATCCAAGTGAAAGATACTAGTGGACCAGATAAGATGATACCAGTAGGAATGAAAACCTGTGGGCAAATTTCAGAGCTGCTGGGGAGGCAGTATTATTGACAACATTTATTGACTTCGTAAGGAAAAAAACGAGGAAGAAGAAAGAGTCAAGGAAAATCCCAAATGTGGGAATTTAGGTCTTGTGGGTACCATTCTTGTAACTGGGAATTTGGGGATGGAGAGAGAAGTGGCTTGGAGGGAATGGTGACAAGCTCAGTGTAGGACAGG
Organism: Loris lydekkerianus; assembly: GCA_963574355.1. Classification (NCBI taxonomy): domain Eukaryota; kingdom Metazoa; phylum Chordata; class Mammalia; order Primates; family Lorisidae; genus Loris; species Loris lydekkerianus. Next base: position 35,722 of record CAUYPK010085110.1, on the reverse strand, counting down.
TTTCTTCTGAAGTACCTTCTAAAACAAGCCATTAATCCACTCATGACTTGGTGGGCACATGGATTGTTTACATATGTTTGCAATTGTGAATTATGCTGCTATAAACATTCGAATGTAAGTATACTTTTTCTAAAGTGTCTTTTTTTCCTTTGGGTAAATACCTAGTACTGGGATTGCAGGATCAACTGGTAGGCCCACTTTTACATTCTTTAAGGAATGTCCATACTACTAAAATGTGGTATATGTACACCACAGAATATTATTCATCCAAGAAGAAGGTGGTGATCTAATATTTTTCATAACAACCTGCGTAGAATTAAAGACCATTCTCCCAAGTGAGATATCACAAGAATGGAAAAACAAACACCACATGTACTCATTACTCAATTGGAACTAGCTGATCAGCACTTTCGTGCTCGTATGGAAGCAAAACTTGGTGAAATTCAAGTGGGGAGTAGGAGAATGAGATGGGTAAATTCCTAACCAACAGTACTTTGCATGAGTATATTGCACTTTCTGGTTGAGGAGCACAATAACTTTGACTTAAACAAAAGCAAACTATGTAACCAAAATGTATGCACCCCCATACTACATGTTCTGAAATAAAAATAAATAAATAAAAACAATTAGAGCTGTCCACTAGGTATTTGAATATGCATGGATCTAGAGTTCAAAGAAGAAGAAGACAGGTCTGGAAATTTGAAAGTCATTATCATATAGGTTGTAATTAAAGCCAAAGAGATGGATATAATCCCATTAGATGTAGGTGTAATGAAACAAGGCGCACACATTATTTACTCTGTACCTCCAGGGTCTCAGACTGTGCCCGAAGCATAGGTGCTTTGATAATCTAATTGAATGAATGAATGAATGTTAATTAATTAATTAGCAAGACGAAATACAATCAAGTCTATTTTGAAAAATTTCCTTTACATAAAATATTGAAACATAAACATGTTTATGGTATTGATATGCGTCAACCATGTTTTTTGAAAAGCAGGACTGGAACGGATAATCTAAAACAAAAAGGCAGAATCATAACTACTTTGAAGACAAATGAAATGCATTTCACTTGTGTGAATAAAGGCACAGTTACAGTCCAAAAATTACCAAAGCAGATTGCAAATGCTATTTTATCATCATTTGTACAGTGTCTGTGACGGTGCAATTAAATTTGATATGATACATGTATTTGTCTATGCATAATAATTAGAAAGAGACAAAGACATTAAAAGAATAAAGAAAAAACAAAAATGAGCAGCCTTAAAGCCACACAGTTGGAACCATATAAACCTGCTTTTAGCAATGGCTTGTCATGGTGGCTTGTTCCATTTTCCATTCGTTCCCCTCACAGAGCTTATATGTGGTGATACAACGAAACTCTTCTTGTGTATTATCATGGAAATTCTGTAATTACATTCAAAGGGAACTCTTTGAATCTCTTTGTTCTTTTTTGGACATAGCATTTAAATGTAGGAATACATTCCCTGAGACCAAACAGTGTCTGCCAGCCATGGTAATAAATATCAGTTCCGCTGCTCAAACAAAGACAAAATCCTCAATAGTTTTAAAGCATGTGCCCCCCCCCTTGATTAAGTTATCCTCGATCATTTTCATTCCATCAGAATATCTAGAAAGTACAACTCGGAGATTTTTTTTTCAATTTTTGCTTATAATCCAAGTAATTTGTGCCAAAAGGTTAATCTCAAGTAAGCCGTTATCTCTAGGGCATTGGGGAGGAAAATGTTCTGGTGAAAGTCAGGTATGGCTAACATTGTAATGCACCTGCTTGATTGGGGGAGGACCTTAAAGCAAATTCTTCAACCTATCTAGGACTCTCTTTTCTCATCAAGAGATTGAAATTGGCTAATTCTAAGACTCCTTCAAGGTCTATAATTTTTTTATTCCATCCTCAGAAACATTTTATTGCTTTGAACTATACAGACTTTACTAAATTTGACTTTGCTTCATTATTTCATCTATTTAATACTCTATTTAATCTATTTAATTCTCTATTAAATACCAAACTTTGTATATACTATGTCTCTGAAAACTAAAAGGCTGGGGACACAGCATGAGTTTGGGAATATGGTAACACTAATAATAATGTTTCTATTCTCTGGTCATTTCCTATGTGTCAATCATTGGCCTAGGCATTTGCTCTATCTCATCTATCTTTACAATACCCCTATATAATAAACACTAATTGATTTTAAAAAATTTCAATTTTATAAAAGATGAAAGTAACTTATCAGCTAGAAAGTTCTACTTCTAGATTTCAACGCTTCAACCCAGGTCTGCTCTTAGCCACTATGTTATACCTGGATTTGTGGCTGGGTCCCACTCTGAGGGTTGGAGGAAACCCAGTAGAAGCAGGAAACACCTGAGGCGTGTTGAGTGAAGATTTCAGTGGTGCTCATTCACAAAATGCAAGGTGAAAAAGCAATGGGGAACCAAAATTATGCTGGAGTGCTACCCAAACTGTGGTTGCAAGGCTTCAGGAAGTATAATGCCCAAAAGGAGAGGCCTGGATGCATGTGGGGACATTGGTAACTTGGGGATTCTTAACAGACTTGCCACCAAGTCTTCATCACTAAGTCTAGGTACAATGGGATTCTGTGGAAAGTCTCCTTCAAACAGTACCTAGTGATGGCATAGGAAAAGAGAGAGTATCTTTTAAGACAAAGTAAACAGACCTTGGGAAGCACATGGCAAGTCATTTGTGCTGGAGCTTCTCCCAGTGGCTCACAAAAGGCACAACAGAGAGATTCGCTGAATTGGACAAAGAAGGAAAGGAGAAATGGAGAAGGTACACAGGAGGGGATCTCATGTTCCTGGAAGCTGTAGCAAGGAAGATACAAGGTGTGAAGTTGGTGCAGGTGTTCTATTATGCCAGGCCGTCTCACTTCACATGGGGTAGCCCTCACCCTGTTTAGAAAGTTGTGGTCTTAATGAAAGGTGATGATGTTGAAACATCAGAATTACATAAAAGGCTTTCAGCACGCACAAGCAGTTCTCATAAAGTATTCTTGCTCAAAAGTTAAATCTGAATCTAAGCAAAGTTCCACGTTAACTACTAGTTCACAGTCTATGCAGGGGATAGAGAAACATGTCAAGTAACACCAATAGGAAGTAATCATCCAAATCCTATATTCTATAGAACAAGTGATAAAGTTTCTCCAACAAGGTATTGAAATAAAGAGAGCTAGATTGCTTAATAGATATTAATTTCAAAATAAGCAGTTGGTTTAATAATGTAACTTCTAGTAATTTCTCCTAAGTAAACAATGAGACAAGAGGGCAGGTGTGAGTATATGAATGTTTATTGCTATGTTGTTTGTAATGGCAGAAATATGGAAAAAGATGCACTATTAGGACAGAAAAATAAATTGGGGGGGGAGCAAGTTACAAGCAACAGGTATCAAAAACCTAGATTACAATGTAAAAGACTATACTATTGGATCTCAGGTGATTAAAGCCTCTATTTCATGGAGATGCTCTAACAATAATGCAACAATGTTAAGTACAGGCCTGACAGAGTGAACCCTTCATATGTACCATGTTGACACCAGACTTCCTAGAGTAGGCACCTCTATCTACAAAGGAAATTATACAGAGATTTTTCTCCCACTTTGTATTTTAAATAGACTTTCATTAACTCTAAAATTTTTGTCATTTTCATTGTAAGAGTATGTGTTTGCATCCATTTTTAATAAATTAATAAGCTTAATTTTAGAGTAGTTTTCTGTTCATTGGACAATGGAACAGAAAGTACAACGTTTCCCATACATGTACCCCTTTTTCCCATACATACACCCCCATCCTTCCTATCAACAGTGTATCCTTTTTAAACCGTGAGTTTTTAGGAACAGTTTTAAATTTTCAAATAAATGAATACTTTTAGTGGCTAATTTGATGTTTAATTTTCACATTCAAAAAGAAGGCCAGTTTCTGTATGTGGCATTCTATATGTTTTCTCTGTCATCTACCATTTTTAACATATATTTATATTAAAATATGATTACAATTGTGGATTTGTCCATTTTTCCTTATAATTTTTCTTACAATGTTCTTGTATTTTCATGGTCATGTAGTGACTCCTAATCCTCAGTGATCTTTTTTGCCTTATCTCCCATTTTCTTATGCAAATGGTTTACGTAAGGTAGCACAGAGAAGGAGGAAGGGGTCACTGGGAAGACTTTGAGCAATACAGAAGTGAGAACAGTGTCATGGTTACTAATTTATTCTCTGAATGAACATTGATTTAGACTGAAGTCCAAGCTCTGAGGCTTGTCACCTCTAAGCCTTAATTTATTTATTCTTGTGCAACATAGGATAATAATAGTAATACCCGTATTACTAGTAATACCACCTCAATGCAAATCTGTACCTTTGAGATGCTTGGAGTAAAGATTGGGACATTGCAGAATCCTGGAAAATTTTTTTCAAAGTCCTAATAATTAAATAAATCAATGTTGTCTTTGAATAATATACGAGCTTGACAAAGTTCACTATTTGTAGTAATAAAAAGGGAATTATAAAAAGAAAAAAAAAACACGCTTTTTTTCCTAGCTAAACTAAAACCCCCAGGTTGTAATTACAGTGTTAACTGGTCAGGGCTCCTGAATTGCTAATTCATCATTCCAGTTTTCACAGGCAGTGGGGGAGCTGAGGGAGAAGGAGAAAGTCCCTGAATTCTTTATTTCATTCATGACATGTTCCAAAGACAAAAGGAAAACTTTCCTCGATTATCATTTTGTGAGTAAATTCTAACTAAACCCAAGTAATTTATTAATTTAGTCCTAATACCTCTAATATCTAAAAAAATCTTACAATAGTCAAAGTATAATGAAACTTTATGCAATGCCTTTTTCTTTCACTGTCCTGTAAGACCCTCTTGCTATCTTTTTTTTTATGGAAGTTCATAAATTCAAATTAATGTTCTCACAAAATACATTCAAAGAAGTGAGCTTCAAAGTCCTGTAACAAATAACCACAAACAAGATGGTTTTCTGAATAACCAAGTTCACCTTCACAGCTCTTACAGGCTGTGTCTTGATCTTTCCTTGTAACTAAAAGCAAATTCTAAGCAAAATTATTTTAATAAATACAAAACCTCATGCGGTATCATCAATAAGACTGCAAGAGATCCCAGGGCAGCAGGGAATTGTCTTGAGTTAAAAAAAGAAAGCACTGAATATATGAAACTGTACAGCAAATTGGATCAGATTAGTCTATAAAAGCAGCTCCTGAACTGACGTTTGTTCACAATAGCAAACCTACCTGTTTATGGCTTAGAAATCCTTTCAGCAAATAACCTCTCAGTGTTGAACATGGGAAGGAAAAAAAGATTTGCTGTTAACCAGAGAACATCTGTAAGTAATTGCCCATACACTCATATCCCAACTTCAGAGGTGTGATACAGAGCTGTCTATATCTGAAAATATCAGCTACTTAAAGCAAGAAGCTAAGCTGGATACTGAAAAGAAAAAATACACCCTGAAAATAAATTGCCCAGATTCCTCCTAGCTGGTGAACCTAATGTTAGTTTCTGATTGAAATTTTTAGAAAAAAAGTAAAGCATTTGAAATCAAAGTGCAATTGTATCCAGCACTTAATTTTCCAAGGTTCAACCACACCAGGTTTATTATACACAGTTCGTACATTTCAAAACTCTAAAAATATTTTTCCCAGTTCAATGAAAAAGTTATTTGCAAAGCCAAAATCTATCAAGAGTTTGTGGTGACCTTTTGAAATAAGTAGACTAATCAGATAAAAACAGTCAGTTATATGTTTTTATTTGTATTTCCATTTATAAAAATGACAATTCTTCCTTAAACAACTGTCACTATAATTGACAGAGTATATGCATTTATTCTTTATCTGTTTGTGATCCCCTGAGTACTGAGGTGTGAAGAAGGAGGTTATTGTTTGGGACATTGAGGTAAATTCATGGCTTTAATCAGTCCCATGGTTAGAATCCAGTGTGGTGCCTGCAGGGACTGAAACAGGGAAGGAGAGTCAGCTCTGAAGAACCAAAGGGCCCAGTAACTGACCTCCAGTACCAGGGAGGGCCCAGACTGAATGAACAAAATCCTTATTTCACCAGCCATTCATATCGAAGGAAATTGCTTTTCCAACCTGTCTTCCATAAGTGTTCACTTTTCAAAATCTTTTCCCTTGTGTTAACCTAAGAACACATGGCAGAGAAAAAGTTGAAAGTTTGATGATAAGTGATAGTTACCAACAGCTTGGAATGGATTTCACCTAAGATTTGTGGCTGACCTACCACAGAAGTATGGGTAAACTGTGTCACATAAAAACTGCGCAAACTCGAGGTCCCACAGCAGGACATGACACCATAATTTAGAAAAACATCGCTTCCTGAGCGATCTTGCTACTGGAGCCAACCCTTGACACTTTCTCTGCTTTCAGAACCCTGGAAGCACTAGTGTCTCAGCATATACACAGCAGCAATCATTTGGCTCACTTTGATTTACACAGTCAAGCTTTTATTCTCATAAGAATGAAGGAACACGGGGATTCAGAGAACTTGAGTTGTTTCTTAAGTGTTGAACTGCACTTGGCCAAAAGTCATTCTACTTGGCCTACATTTGTGCAGTTTTTCTCCAAACATACTCTTCATTCTCTCACCTGTGTGTTTTGCAAATTCTGGAGTCTCCACCACGTATTTCCTCACTTAGTAATCTCCCATTCATCCTCACAATGAAAGCCCAAGCCTCACATCCCCTGAAGGGTCCTCCCTGACTCTGCCTCTCAAGTGCCACATCTTTCCTGTATTGAGTGCCAAAGTCTGAGCTAGGGCTCAGAAAACATGTTGAATGAATGAATATATCCACACTTACATGTTAACACTAGAAAGTTAGCCCATTGGAACAGAGACTGTGCTTGTTTGTTACCAAAAAATATGCTGATTTTGATGATTTTCAGGCATATCTGGCAGCAAGAGATATTAGTAAATATTTCTTGAATGAATTAACATTTTTAAATGAAAAGCTATATCTTCTACTAGGCAATTCTATCAAAAATTAATATGGAAGTTTCCTTAAAAGAAAATAATCTCTTCAACACCAAAGAGCACTCTTTTCTCTTTTTTGGGGGGGGGAGGGGGGAGCCTCAAGCTGTCACCTGGGTACAGTGCTGTGGCATCACAGCTCACAGCAACCTCCAACTCCTGGGTTCAAGTGATTCTCCTGCCTCCATCTCCCAAGTAACTGGGACTACAGGTCCACAACATTGGCCCAGCTATTATTTGGTTGCAGCCGTCATTGTTGTTTAGCAGGCCTGGGTTAGATTCAAACCCACTAGCTCAGGTGTATGTGGCTGGTGCCTTAGCCACTTGAGCCATAGGTGCTGAGCCAAAAGTGTTTGGATCCTGTTCTTGAGGCCAAACGAATCAATAGCACAAGTAGAGATATGGCTAGTAGCAATATAGTTATAATAAGATAATATTTTTTTAAATTAATTTTGTGCTTTTCTCTTTCAAATTCTTTTTATGTAACCACATTGTCTCAAGGGAAGTGTGCTGTTTCAGATTGAGAACAAGGGAATAAATGGTACACGTTCAGCTTTGTGACTCTGAAGCAGGCTTTTGAGAATCAAAGAGACTTCTTGAGGGAAGCCAGCAACCGTGGATAGACATAGAAAGAGATTAGATGAAGGGCAAGACTCCAGCCCCACTGCTCCCAAGGAGGACCGGCAGATGCTGAAACAGCACCTACAGTCAGCAGGTGAAGGCAAAGAGCACCTGACCTGCCGTGCCACAGGGAAGAGGCTTGGTGGACGTGATGATGGTCGACATCATTAGACTTCCCAGGACTTAGGAACTCAGTGCCCAGGGAAGCTGAGCTCACAAATTATAACGTAAGGAGCACTTCACACAGCATGGGTTGGGAGCTACTTTGCTATTCCTTTGATCAACAGATGTTCTTGGGGCACCTGTTGTTTTTCTAGCCCAAGAACATTCACCTATATCCTAAGACTTTTCTGAACTCCATCAGCATGTGAATAATCCCCATTTTTTTAGTTATTCGGGGTATTCATACCCTTAAATAGGGCAAATGAGAATCCTTGGCTTCTAGCGTGGCAAGGGATCCAGAGTGGTGTGAGAGAGAGAAGCACAGCCCTGGTACTTGGGAAACACCACATGGTGATCAAACTACCCTCATTACACAGATTTTAAGTGAGAAATTAAGTTGTCTGCAAACTATGTGAATCAGGGGTGAGATTAGCATAATCTCAGTTCAGAATGTAATAAATCTGGTGAGATCATATCAGAGTTCAGATGTTTTCCTCAATAACAACCATGAGAAGCACAGATTCAGAAGAATATGGACAGGATGGTCATATGAGGGTAGCCCAAGGTACTGGGCACACACAGCCTGGGAAAGACGTAGGTGAAGGTTTTCGTGAGGAGCAGGAAAGGCAGGAGCCCTGGAGCTCATTAGCACACTCCCCCAAGCTGATACTAGCAGAGTGGTCCAAAGACCAAGTGTCCAAAATCAGATGGTTGACAAGTTGGTTAAAATGGTGCCAAAAGAATTCCTACAAGTGAGTGTGATAGTTAGCTGCTATGGAAGTCAGACTTCTGACTCTGAGACTCTTTAATTCTGTGAGATAAAGATAAAACATTCATCTAATTATTCAACAAACATTTATCGAGCACTTCTGTGCCAGGCGCTGTTTAGTCCTGGAGGTATAATAGAGCAAAATCAGACATGGCCTGTTACAGTCTAGACCAGTGGTTCTCAACCATCCTAATGCCACAACCCTTTAATAAAGTCCCTCAAGTTGTGGTGAACTCCAACCATAAAAAGATTTTCATTGCAGCAAACTGTATTAAAAGGTCACGGCATTAGGAAGGTTGAGAACCACTGGTCTAGAGGAGATAGGATAAACTTCAATAAAATAATTACACAAGCAAATACAAATTTCAAGGATGACAAGTATCACAAAGGAGGAATCCACAGCGCTATAAGAGCTTTTATGAGGGGTATCCCTGGGCAGGACTGCGAGGATGGCTCTCTAAGGTCATCCTGATAAATTCATTGTCCAAGATAGTCGCACCCCTTGACAGCAGCAACCCACCTGACACAGACGCACGTCCTTTCCCCACCTGAAGCGCTCTCCAAACTCCCTGCTCATGGTTGCTGTTGCCTTCCTCCTCTACCTTTAACTTCTTCTCCTCCTCCGTCTCCTCCTCCTTCTTCTCTCCTTCTCCCTTTCTTTCCACTCTTCTTTCTTCTCTTCAAACATCCCTCCCTGTCTCTCCCTACCTTCCAGAACACAAAGCCTGTGTTCTTGACAGCATAGGCCGGAACAGTGCCTGACACAAAGTAGGCCTGGAGCCTGCCAAAGTCCTTGAGTCAGAAGACACGAAAGGCCCAGGTCCACTCTGGGAGAGGGGAGAGGGAAAAGCACAGTGAAGGAAGCACAGAACGGTAGTTAACAAATAACCTGTGCACTCATCCCCTATGTAAGCAATTGTAGTGGGGCATGCAAACAAGTCCTACGTTCAAGATAAGTCTCCAGGGATGACTTTAGGTCCTTTCCTCCAGGGCCAAGGAAGGAAGGCATTAAATAAAAGGCTCAGCTGGAAGTCCCCCAGAAATAAGCCTAAAATTGCTCAGATTTAACATTTGGAATTGAGTCAGTGGCCAAGAAAACAAGATGAAGAGAAACAGGCAGAGAAAAAGACATAGAATGAATGCAAAGAATGGTTGGAAGGATGGACTGAAATATGCATGCATGAAAGTTTCCAGCTCCTAAAAGCTTTAAACCAGAAACACTGAATGTTTTAAAATCAATCCTTAGAATTACTCCATTAGTGAGATATTGGCAAGCAAAAATGACCCACTCAAAGACTTTGGTAGAGAAGGGTTTTAAGAAACAGAAGAGGGGGCAGGATCAATAAGACTAATACGAGATGGTGAGGTGCCCAGGGACTAGCAAGAGTGAGCAGCTGTTGTCATCCTTAGGCCTGGAAAAATGAACCAAGTGAGAGAAGGACCGCCCAACTGGAAGGGCAACCTCTGAACACAGTTAATGGAGCCAGGGCCAGAACTGTGAGGAGTATTTGGAAAGGAGGTACCCAGAACTCCCCCATTTTCTGCCTTTTTCTCCAATGGCTGAACACAGCTGGAAGCCAGAGCACAAGGGAGCCTGGGTGATGTGACCTGGAAGGCCAGAATCCTCAGGCACAGGGTATGTGAGAGAAGAGCAGATACTGGATCAAAGCAGAGAGGGTGGTACCAAGTGCAGTGCAGTTCCCTGTGATGAGCGCTCGCGCCCCCAAAGGAGATTAGCCCATTCCCGAAATGAAACAAGTGAAGAAAAGATCAGTGATTGTCAAGAGTTTAAAAGCAGGGTGGGTTGGCAGTGAGGAGGATGTGGCTTTGAAAAGACGACATCAGTGATCCTTGTGAGGATGAAAATGCTCTGTATCTTGATTATATGTCGATAGCCTACCTGTGCCATTGTTCTATAATTTTGCAAAATAAGACCTTTGGAGGAATCTAGGTAAAATGAACACAAGATTTCTAGTACTATTTTTACAACAGAATGTGAATTATAATTATCTCAAAATTAAATGTTTAATTGAAAAAGAAAAAAAAACAAGCTAAGATCATTTCTTGATCTTATTTTATTATGAAAAAAAGTATAATTATTTGCTAACCAAAAAGACTGAGTCTTCGTTTGACGTACAAAGAAATTTGTAGCTTCTAGGATTCTTAGTTATAATCACTAAAAAAAAATAAAGGTCATTAAAAATTCCTCCCTCTTCAACATGACAACATCCCTTGAATATTTGGGATTTGAAAAATCCCAAATACATCCACAAATAGCCTTGGTCAGTTAAGACATTGAAGAAAATGCATGCTTGAGCTTTGGAGGCAGAGAGAACTGAGAATGGATGTCTTTTAGAAGTAATAAAAGGAACAGAGCAGGGGGAGTGAAGACAGTTCTTCAAATGTTTGTTCATTCTCTACCTTGTTTAATGGCAGTATTCAACACAGTGCAATAAAAATTGCACACTTGCTATGGAAAACAGGAACTACTCTATTACTTAAAAAGATGGATAATAAGTGTTGGCAAAGATGTGAAAGAAAAAGGAACACTTGTACACTATTGGTAGGCGTGTGAATTAGCATAGCCACTATGGAGAACAGCATGGAGTTTCCAAAAAAATCTACAAGTAGAACTACCATGTGACCCAGCCATACAACTTCTGGACATATACCTTACAAAACTGAAATGGGTAGGTTGAAGAAATGTCTGTAGTCCATATTCCTTGCCCATTACCCAAGATATGAAATCAACCTAAGGGTCTATCAACAGATGAAGGGATTTTTTTTAATGTACACAATGGAATAGCATTAAAAAAAAATGAAATTCTATCATTTGTGACAACCTGGGTGAAATCAGAGCATGTTATGCTAAATGAAATAAGCAAGGCACACAAAAATATAGACTGCATGATCTCTCTTATACGTGGAATCTAAAAATCTGAATTCACAGAAGTAGAAGTAATAGAAAGGGGCATGGGGTGGAGAAAAAGGGGATGTTGGTCAAAGGGTACAAAGTTTCACTTAGAAAACTGAACACCTTTTGGTGATCTATTACACATGAAAGTGACTATAGTTAAAATAATATATTGTATATTTCAAAGTTGATAATAACATAGATTTTAAATGTTCTTAACACTAAGAAATGATAAGTATGTGAGGTAGGAGATATGTTAATTAGCCTGATTTGCTCATTCCACAATGTACACATATAGCAAGACTTTATACCATATCCATAAATAATATAGTTATTTGTCGATTAAAAATAAAAATTAAATTGAAAAAAGGAAAAAAATCAACTCAAAACCAATTAAAGAATTGCATATAAGACCTGAAACTGTAAAACTAAAAAAAAAAAAAATTAAAGGTACATTAGAATTACCGTATATACTCGAGTATAAGCCGAGTTTTTCCGGCACAAAATTTGTGCCGAAAAACCTGAACTCGGCACAAATTTTGTGGTGAAAAAACTTGGCTTATATTCGAGTATATATGGTATTTTTAATGTGTGAATAAATCCAAATGAAGAGAAAATCAGAGTCCTAACCATAAGACACAGTCAGAGTAGGGTTACTACACAGTGTATAAGCATGAAGTGGTGTATACACTGAGAAGAAGACGACTCACCTTTAATTATTTATTTATTTATTTATTTATTTTTAGTTGTTTGTGTGAGACAGAATCTTACTCTGTTGCCCAGGTTAAGAGTGCTGTGGTGTCATAGTTCATAGGAACCAACTTTTGGGCTCAAGCGATTCTCTTGCCTCAGCCCTCCAAGTAGCTGGGACTACAGGCACCTGTCACAACACCCAGATAGTTTTTCTATTTTTAATAGAGATGGGCCTCACGCTTGCTCTGGCTGGTCTTGAACTCCTGAGCTCAAGCAATCTACTTGCCTCAGTCTCCCAGAGTGCTAAGTGTGAGCTAACAGCCAGTGCAAAAAGCTAGCATGACCTGTTATATGATTATAAGATAAAACTTGACTTGAAAGACAGCTCTTTGTTATGAACTCCTAGAGGTGACATTACAGCTTATTCAACATCTTTAGGATTAATAAAATTTATTTTAGAGTTCACTAAAATAAATTCCAACAGGAGCCTAAGTTTTCCACCTTTGATTTGGGGACCTATTGGAATATGTTCAAGAAGAAAGAATTACATTCTTTATAAAATCAAATAATTTTTTCAACCAAGTTTTGAATAAGTATCAGTGGGGTGGCAAACTCTAATCTCTATAGCAGTGTTTTTCAACATTTTTAATCTTACGGTACACTTGGACCTATAGTTAAACTTCTGTGGCACACTTAAATTACGTTGATCAAAAACAAACAAAAAAAAGAGTGAAAAAAAAACCCAATATATTTACTGTGCTTTGAGCTTCTTTCAAAAATAATTTAATTAATCTTTAAAAATTTTTTGTGGCACACCTAGGATCCTCTCACAGCACACAGGTTGAAAATCACTGCTCTGTAGGGTCCAAGAAGGTCAGAGAAGGAAGAGAAGTAGATATTTGTCAAATACAAAGAAACACTGAAAATAAAATGAGAAAAAGTTCTTTGACAGATGGCCTCCATTTAGGGTAGACGATAGGGTCTGGTAGAGACTGTGGGACCTGGAGTCTACTGTTCATCCCCAACCTATTGTTATCATAACCAAAACAGGAGCCACATGTCGCCAGAGTTCTTATCTTCCTGTCAGAGTTCTGTTATAGAAAACAGACACTGCTCTAGCTATTTTAAGCCTTGAGGGCAAAGGGGTTCAACACAGGGAATTAGGTGCATCCCATGCGTCCGGGCTGGGCCTTCAGGAATGACAGCCAGAGAAAAATGAAGATCTAAGAGGAAGGAGCCCGCCAACTGTGCCTCAGCCAGGAGAATGAGAGATCAGGCGGCTTCCCTAACCTGTTAGCTCTAAGAACCAGCCAGGGATTAGGAAGCCACTGCTGCTGTTACTGTTGGCCAAAGCAATATGACCCACCCGTTAGGTCCACACCAGCAACAAAAATAGCAACAACAACAATATCTTAAAGATGCTGCTGACCCCACCTCTTGATCCTTAGAGAGCTGGTGGCAGAAACACTACTATAAAAAACCCCGAAGCGTCCATGATGAAATCGTGCCTGCCACCAGATGCAGCTGGAGCTGCTGCCTTTTAAATCTCACTTGAATGTGTCAAAGCTCAAGCCGAGTCACGTCCAGAGGCCCAGCTTAAAAAGATCACTTTCAGCTGCCCAAGCTCTAGGTGCATGGTGGGAAAGGGGGCGAGTGGGGGAGTGGGCCATGTATGTATGGAATGTAGGTAAGTAATAATCCATTTTATCTGCTATATTGTATTTTTATGCAAAACTCACTGGAGCTTTTTAATGCTTGCAATTAATTCAGTTTAATTGATGGACATGCCATCACAGAAAATAAATCTGTGAACAGATTCAGCTTCTTGACAAGTAACTGAAGGGTAGTTTTGGTCCACTTCAGTGCATGGAGGAAGAAAAGCTCAAGTTCTCTTCCCCTCCCTGCAATGCTCTCCCATCACCCCCCAAAAGATGAATAACAAGGTGTATAGTGCATTTAAATTGCATTCATTATTACAAAGGTAGTAAATGCTTGGTGAGATTATGTTTCAGTCTCCTCTCTCACCACCCCCTGCCACTCCCCAGATATAACCTAGAACAGCAGCATGAAATCAATCAGACTTGGGTTGGTGCCCATAGTCAGGGGTTAGGACACCGGCCATGGGCCAGGTAAACAACAATGACAACTGCAAAAAAACAAACAAACAAACAAACAAAAAAAGTAGCCGGGCGTTGTGGTGGGTGCCTGTGGTCCCAGCTACTTGGCAGGCTAAGGCAAGAGAATCACTTAAGCCCAAGAGTTTGAGTTTGCTATGAGCTATGATGCCATGGCACTCAACCAAGGGCGACATAGTGAGACTCTGTCTCAAAAATAAATAAATAAATAAATAAATAAAATAAAATAAAAATAAATCAATCAGACTTTACTGTGTTGGAGGTTGAACATGCTAGAATCATTCTTCGTTTCAGGTCTTCTGCTAAGAGAAAGTTATAGGCAAGGTGTTGGACTAGTGAGAGATCCTTTCCATTGAAAGTGTGTGTGGCGGGTTCCGTTTGGTTGGTGAGTGCAGTGACTGAGAAGTGAGTGATCTCTCCAAAGTGGAGAGTTCACATCAGCTTGGCAACAAAGGTAATTTCTTATATTTCATTGCTGAGCAAACAAACACAATTTTCGGTATTAGACATGTTTTACAAGCTCTATGGTCATCTCAGAATGGTCATACTTATTGTTAATATTTGAATATCTTAGAAAATGTCTTCCTCTTTTAGTAAACATTAAAAAAGAAACTATAATTTATTATATTTTAATACTCTGTAGGCAAATATTTAAAGTTCAGTAAGACCTTTTTCCCTGTTTATTGTGCTCCTGTTTTCACTAGAAAGTAAATATCCTTTAGTCTTCTGTTTCTTATGGTATGAAGAAGAGTAGCAATCAGCACTTCTCAAAGTGCTTGAGTCAACAAGACCTTTCCTTTTCAGGGCATCTCATCAAATCCACAGAGATCTATATAATTTCACTTACATTTAGCCAAAGTCAAATCAAAGGTTTGGGCTTCTGCCTTTTATGTTCCTTACTATCTGACATAAATTTGAGACATTTGTAATGTGCATATTTTGCCTGTGCGTGTGTATGTGTATGTGGAGACAGAGAGTGTACAACCCTCACGTGTGTTGGTGTGCTTATCGGTTTTTTGCATATTATCTTACTCAGTTGTTAAAACCTTGTGAGAAACAGGTCATCTGTTATCACTGTTTTACTGAGGCTCAAGAAGGTTTAGTGACTTCATCAAGATAACCAACTAGTGAAGCATCAGGGCCAAATAAGCATCCTTTATTTCTGAGGAGGATCCTCTAGTCCTGCTCTCATTTTCTTAAACTACATGTCATCACACAGAAATCATAACTATAACGAAAGGACTTTAGCATTCCCAGAGGAAGGTGGGGAGCAGAAAGGGCATCTCTTCCTCTCCTGGGGAGAGCTGCTCTTGCCTAGGACCAGAGCCCTGTGTGTGCAGCACTCCAGGAACGGGATAAGGGTCCCGCAGCCTCTGAGTCCCTGAGCAGAACCTTAGTTCATCCAGAATTGGGGTTCTATGTTGTTTTTTCAGTCCTCTGACAGATTGGAGAACTACTGCTGAATCTTAATGTTGTTTTTCTCATCAAAATACTTACAAATATTAATTGTAATTAATTTAGAAAAATGGAGTTTCATAAAGGTAAGAAATTATTCATTGCCATTGAGCCCACCCTGTGAATATTTCTATCACTAAAGGTTTGCTGTATATTTTTTTCTTTTTAAATGTAAACATTTAGGCCAGACGCAGTGGCTCACGCCTGTTATCCTAGCACTCTGGGAGGCTAAGGCAGGAAGATCACTTGAGTTCAGGAGTTCAAGACCAGCCTGAGCAAGAGCAAGACCCTGTCTGTACTGAAAATGGAAAAATAAGCCAGATATCTTGGTAGGCACCCGTAGTCCCAGCTATTAGGGAGACTGAGACAGGAGGCTTGTTTGAAACTAGGAGTTTGACATTACTGTGAGCTAGGCTGATGTCACGGCACTCTGGCACTCTAGCCTGGACACAAGAGTGAAGCTCTGTTCCAAAAAAAAAAAAAAAAGAAGAAGAAGAAGTAAACATTTAAAAATGAGATTATGCTGTCTATTATTTTTTGCAATGTGCTTTTCTTTTCTCTAGAAAATAGAAAGGTTTCACAAGTATATTTCCATATTATTAACTGATCTTCTATAAGAACCTTTTTAATGACTATCTCATTATATGGTGTCAGAGTTTACTTTAAATCCCAGGCTGGAATTTTTTTTAAATTTTATTTTAATAGATTTAAGATATTCAGATGGTATTTGTTAATGAATGAATTATGTAGTGGAGAATTCTAAGTTTCTAGTACACCTGTCATCTGAATAGTATACGTTTTCCCCAGTATGTAAGTTTTTATTCCACGCCCTCATCTCATCCTCCCTTTTCCAAGTCTCCAATGTCCACTTTGTCACCCCGTATGACTGAGCATTCTCTTCTTCACCGCTGTCTATGTATGTATGCTGTGTTTGTTTTGTTTCTTATTTCTGATGAAGAACGTGATCCAACCCCACACAAGTTCTCTATGCATCATCTCACCCTTTGCCTCCCAGACAAAGCTGATTGGATGAGGCCAATCTACTGGCATTCAGTAAGTAATCTAAATTACTCAAGTGTTTTAACTAAGACATGCAGAAGAGGAAGTAGAAATGAGGCATTTCAAAACAAAAATGCCTAATACTTGCAACCAAAAGAACCTTGACTAAAACACAGTGATAAAGGTTGAGACTGAATCTTCTTTTTACCTATGTATGATTATTTCTTTAGAATAATTCTTAGAATTGGGGTTACTGGATCAATTTGTAACAATTTTAAGGCTTTTGATGCATATTGCCAAATTACTCTCTAGAAATATTGAATGAGGTTGTTTCCCTTCCAGTCACCACTAAAAGTTAATTTGTTTTCCTATTTGATTTTGAAAATGGTGTCTTGTCTTAAGTTGAATCTCCATGATTTCTGAGTGCGTTTTAACATTTTCTATAGGGATTGACCATTTGTATTTCTGCTTTGGTTAATTTCCTGTCCATGGTATTTGCCTATCTTTTTCTGTTGGAGTAATTATAATTTTCTCATTGATTTAAAATAACTCCTTAGAAGTTACAGATTTTAATCTTAATCAGGACCTTTTTTCACTGTGAACTAGAGGGAGTTAAGTGAAAGGGCAGGAAATGATGGACCAAGGGTTTGGGTGAAGGTCTGCAGCCAGAACAAGGCTGGGCCATGGGACTCCTCCCCTCACCCCTAGACCAGTGCCTTTTCTTCTTGGGCACTCACAGAGATTTTCAAAGAGCATATAAACACAGATATAGTTAAGGCAATTTCTAGATTTTCAAATTTTGTATAACTCGTTCATAAAATTGGTGTCTGAGAAATCCTGTCCTCCCTCCCTTTTTCAGTAACTCTCTCATTTTATAAAAGCTTATTGATGTGATTTGTACTAGGGTATAAAATATTCCAGAGCTCACACAAAAGGATAATTTAAAATATTGGTAAGGATTTTAAGAAAAATGAGTGGCTCTAATGCCTAACAAATTTTTTGCAAGTCAAAAGGTTGCTAAATCTTTGCCTTCAATAAAATTCAAAGAGGACACAATTCAGTTGTCAGTGGATAGATTATTAAATTTTTTATTATAGAGCACTACATGCGTATAACTCAAAGGGAACTGAGTGACATTGTTATAACCACCTTCATTCCCATGTACAGGAAAAAGAATTCTCAATGTTTTCATTAACGGATACGTTCTTGAGAACTTAAAATTCTTAATATTAATAATTAACTTAAAATTCTTATTAATAATTATCTATTATGAAAGTTGCAATATATTCAGGTTGTTTCACTCTTTCATGTCCTCTACACATCAGGATAGTGTAAACTACCTTAAGGTAATAAATAAACCTAAACCCTCAGGGACCTGACACAACGAAGTTTCTTGCTCACTCACAACAATTTGATGCAGATAAGGAACCCTCCTTGGGAATGATCTTCCAAAGGGATTTCTAGACAGCTCTGCATCCATGCTGTCTCTCTCTGCCATGAGAGAGGGAGGGAGAGAGGGAGAGAGAGAGAGAAATTCAATCCCCTCTTGTCTGCCTGGGACAGGAAATAATACATCCTGTCTGCTCACACTCCCAAGGGAAAAACAAAGAAATATAAACTTATTGGATCTCCAGGAAAAGAGTAGGGTATGGTGAGCCCAGAGCATTATCTCCATCACAGGTACTACTGATAATAATTGCAGTGATCCTGGGTGATGCCTGTGGCTCAAAGGGGTAGGTTGCCGGCCACATATGCCAGAGGTGGTGGGTTCAAACCCAGCCCTGGCCAAAAGCCACACACACAAAAAAATAATAATAATAATCGCAATGATCTTGAATCCAAATGAATTGTCTTTTATAGCACTTTATGGCCTTAGAAAAGAAAAAAATAATTTCATTTTATTTTTATTCTAGAAAGCTATATTAAGGTAAATAATTAAATACTCTTAGGAACAAAAATACATTTTATTTGTATACAATTCTATAAAGAAATACAAATAACACCTCGAAGGAAAAAAAGAAATATGTAAGATGTCCATCTCTTACCCAGTGGATGACAGTAGGCACCAAGTCACTTACTACTTACAGTACATTGGATATGTTACAAGTTGAGTAAAAGCGCTACTTTAAAAAGCCAATATTTACAAAAGACCATAAATTACATCCTTTGCAACCATTTGTTTTACTGAAATTCTAGACTACAACTTAAAACTGAAGAAGGTACACTTTTTCAAAATTCCTTTAGGAGATAATTGAACAAAAATGTCAAAGCCCAGTGCCTTCCAAGAACTGCCCACCCAGTTTGATTTTATTATTAAACCTCTGACAAGAAAAAATAATCAACTGTTGGTGGGGTGGCTTCAGCTCTGCTTGGTTTGCAGCTCCATGGACTGCAAAGTCCCTTAGGACGCCATCTTGCCAGCAAGTGTAAGGATGGAGAGTTCCAGACACGGAAATGCTACATTTCTTGGCAGAGTTCATACTTGAAGGTAACAAGCAGAGCCACATCTGCCAAACTCCATTTAGCTTTGCAGTCAAGCTACCTTACTGTCTATGTCTTCCACCCTGAAGGCCGTGAGTTCTTACTGCCTTGCTCAGTAGCTGGTCATACTGAACCACTCTCCCAACTTAACAAACATCCTACCACTTCCAGAAGAATCTAAAGCAGCCTGTCTTTTGGACTGCTGAAGATAGCAGTTTTAGACAGAGGTCAACCCCTCCTCCCTAAAAAGGCCCACTGACCTTTATTGCAAGTGAAATAGCTTATGGGAACAGTAAATGGCTAACCTTACCATACTATAAAATAGAGCTCCCTCCACCTCTCCCCTCTCTCAGCGCTGCTGCGAGGCCTGTAATAGCATTTCTCATAAAAGCCTCTGTGCCATTTCCCAGGTGCAAGCCTTCATGGAAGAACAGGGAGGGAGCTTCCAAAATTGCTTGAACAGAAGATTGTCTAAGGATAATGCCACCTCTTTAGCAGGTGTTTCTTGACCAGAATTTGAAATCACTTTATTTTTGCATTTGCTCTTTTGTAAGCAGTGTCTAAGTGGCAACTGGCAATATGCTGGGAACGTAGGAGAGAAAGCTTACATTAAGAGCCCCTTGAGAGCACCAGCTGATTTAGAGATCAAAAAACAAATCCTACTCTATGAACCAATGAGGTTAAAGCCATGAAAAAGAATTTATTTTATTTATTTATTTTTTTTTTGAGACAGAGTTTCACTCCATTGCCCTCTGTAGAGTGTGGCGTCACAGCTCACAGCAACCTCCAGCTCTTGGGCTTAAGCAATTCTCTTGCCTCAGCCTCCCAGTAGCTAGGACTACAGGTACCTGCCACAATGCCCAGTTATTGTTTGTTGCACTGTGGCCCGGGCCAGGTTTGAACCCGCCACCCTGGGCATATGGGCCCAGCATCCTGCTCACTGAGCCACAAGCACCGCCCAAAAAAGAAACTTTTGTTAGGTTTCAGGGGAAAAAAAGTTATGTGAACCGTCCTACTTGCCAGGTGAACTGGTTGGTAGGTGCTATGGGAACTTAAAAGAAGGATGCAATCAGCTCAACAAGCAAGAATTCGGAGAGTTCTTTCCTAACCAACACCCAGTCACCCCCTTCACATGTCTTATTTTCTATCATAAAATTTTTTACTACCTGACATTTTCTTGTTTCTTTCTTTATTGGTCTGTCTCCCCAAATAAGTTGGGATTTTTGCCTATTTTGACTACCACTGTATCTCCAGGGTTTGGAACTGAACCCAACATCTTGTAGACTTTGAACAAATCTTTCTAAATTAATGAATAAATTCCCACCCTTAGATAGTGCATAAACTCACAGAGGGCAGAAAATAAAACCCCAGATAGTGATAACATTTAGTAATGTATTTATTCAGTAGGAAAAAAAAAAAAAAAAACCTCAACCAAAGCAATAAGAAGCTTGGAGGATTGAAGGATCTCATGGAATGAATCAGGCTTCCAAGAGGAAGTAGTTAGGTTGGTCTTCCGTTTCCTAGACTAGTGTGGAGCTAGGGGACAAGGTGTAATCTGGTCATCACACAGGGACTATAGGTTTGATGTCATGCCTTTAACTTAATATGAAATAAAGGGTTGCTAGCAAAGCCTTCATGGTAGCCAACAAATCTGTAAGTCTCTGTTCACATCTCACATGCATCACGCACTGGTCAGTCTTTCCCCCAGCTGGGTGTCCAGATGATTCCTGATTCTGTCTTCTTAGTGCAGGTCACAATCATAGCATCATTATATTAAAAAAAAAAAAATCCTGTGTCTAAAAGGACTGCAGTGTGTAATCAGAGTCTGGACCCAATGTTGGCTCCCAAGGGCACATTTAAAATACATAAATGTGTGATGTTGGGTCATGCTCTGATTGTCCTGCTGGTGCCCCGGGACAGACCGTGTGCCTGTGGGTGGTGAATGAGTGCTTCCCAGAACAGATGGATCTTTCCACTGTACTTCTGGGAGTTCATCAATCCTGGGCTGGCAAAAAAGTTGAAGGAAGTGAGCCCTGCACTTATGTTAGAGGTTATCTTTCTCCTCTCTCTGGGTGAGTGGGTAGTATTGTCCAAGCTCCAAGAAGCAGAAATTCTCTTGACATCTGAAGGAAAGCAGAGAAGGAGGTGGGTATCCAGCCCCACAGTGGACCCTAAGGCTGCTCGGAGGGGGGGTGCTGTACCAATTCTCTCCCATTCACTCCCAACTTTCAGTAACCTCACGTTAAATTTCATCCTGGTAGTTGGTGTCTCATGGGTTAAATGGAAGAATCTGCCTCACATTCCTTGAAGTACCAAATGAAGGAAAGCTCCCTTTTCTTATTCTGGGGAGGCCGAGATGAGTGGTCACCGCTAGCTGCAGTGGTCACCAGCAGAGGATCACTGGGCTCAGAAACATCTTAGGAGAGTCACTGGCAGTAGTACCTGCAGGATAGACAGAACGAGCCTGTGTTGGGAAAGCTTAGATGATCCCTATGAGCCCCTGGAGCCCTGGAGAAATAGTGAGATACAGTTAGAGAATTATTGCTGGCAGCCAGGGCAGGGGGTGTTGGAGCTATCAAGTTTAGTCACTTACCCACTAAAAATAGACGTGTTCCAGATAAACTCTCTTCATAATGCTTAAATTTTTATATAAGTGATTTTTATTGTGGTAGTTATAAGAAATTATCCATTTATTCTCATTTTTTCCAAGGCAGAATCTTGATCAATGGTGAAATAAAAATAGCCTTCCTTATTAAAGCAAGGAAAAGACAATGTTGTTTAACAGATTTAACTAACACTGTTTAAGTATTACCCAATTTGATAAGAGTGAAATCTATAAAATATTGAAAAGGATGAACAAAAATGATAATTATTTATACATGATATCTTCACGTGGCTGAAAAAGAGTTCCATGGAAAACTATTGGAAATGATAAGATAGAACAGAAAGAAAGCTGGTTATAAAATGCAATAACCAATAATTAATAACCTTTATGTATAGAATAAGTTAGAAAACATAAGGAAAAAATTCCCATTTAAAATAGCTTCTATCATAATAAAATACTTTAGAATAAAAATAACAATAAACATACAGGCTATGTAAGACTGAATCTGGAAACAATGAAAAGGCATTCTCTATGTTTAGATTCAAAGACAAAATATTATAATGATATCAGCTTTCTCTAAATTAAATTATTAATTTAATATAATGCCAATAAGTGTTTTTAGTTATTGTTGAAACCACATTTAATGGATAAATATACTTATTACACAATCATTTTAGTTGCAATAGCCTAGACACGATCTGAATGTACAGTAATAGGAGACTGGTTCAATTTTGGCATATTTGCAGAACGTGGCATTATAATATCCTGCTATTTAAAAAAATAAGGAAAAAGGGAACACTTCTGCACTGCTAGGGGGAATGCAAGCTAATACATTCCTTTTGAAAAGAAGTTAGGAGAACACTTAGGCAACTAAAAGTAGACCTGCCATTCGATCCTGCAATTCCTCTATTAGGTATATATCCAGATGACAGAAAATCATTTCACAACAAAGATATTTGCACCAGAATGTTTATTGCAGCCCAATTCATAATTCCAAGTCATGGAAGCAGCCCAAGTGCCCATAGACCCATGAATGGATTAACAAATTGTGGTGTGTATACACCATGGAATATTATGCAGCCATAAAAAAGATGGAGACTTTACCTCTTTTATGTTTATAGATGGAGCTAGAACATATTCTTCTTAGTAAAGTATCGCAGAATAGAAGAAAAAGTATTCAATGTATTCAGTACTATTATGAAACCAATATATAATCACCCACACTTTCATACAAATGATAAAACACAACTATAGCCCAGAATGAAGGAGGGAAGAGGAAGGGGAGGGGGAAGGCTAGGTGGAGGAGGATAATTGGTGGGACCTCACCTATTGTGAATAATGCAAGGGCACATGTCAAATTTATTAAGAGTAGAGTATAAATGTCTTAACACAACAATTAAGTGAGGTAAAGGCTATGTTAACCAGTTTGACATAAGCATTCCAAATTGAATATAAAATCAGCACATCGTACCCCCATAAATGCATTAATGTACACAGTTATGATTTAATAAAAAAATAAAAATAAGGGAGGTCTGATGTTTTGGATATGTAATAATCTCTGCGATACGTTGTTAAATAAAAAGACCAAGATGCAGATAGACATATATAATATACAAACCTATATGACATCATAGCTATATATATGCATGTGCTTATATAGATATATTATGATGTCATTTGTGTAAAAATATGTGTACATAAACACACATACACAAGCATATACTTTAAAGGGCACTCAAGAAACTGCCACTGGGGATGAGAAATGGAGGGTGGAGTAAAAAAGACGGACTGTTTACCATCTATTCTTTTTATGACACTTGGTGTTTTTATTATATGTATGTCTTAGCTGTTCAAGAGAAAAAAAGTAGTGGCCTTTAAGGAATAAAATGATGAAAATCATCTTTAAAAGAGGTCAGGTTAACACATCTATTAAACGCATCTATTAAAATATAAATGGGAATTATCATACACTCATTGTCAACTTGTAGTCCCATTCTAGAGAAACTCTTGTCCATGTGCACAGCAGGCATGTTTAAGGCAGAGTCACCGTATGGAGGGGCACAGCTAAAACATTATCTTCCTCTAGGAAGGGGTCAAGATTTATAATGACAAAAAAATTGGAAGCAAATATTTACTAGCATGGGAATGTTTAATAAATTTTAACATAGGTGAAAACTAGGTAGATATTGAAAGAAATATAATAAATCCATATATAATGTGAAAAAATGGCCATCTTATACTATCATTGAGTGAAAGGGCATATTGTAGAACAATGGTTGTAGGGTTACTATTTTTTGTATAACATAGGAAATATATAGAAGAAAACACAGCAAGTGCCAGCGCAAGGCGCTGTTCCATTCACTGCTGCGGAGCCAAGCCTGCGTCCTCTCTTCCTTCCCAGCTTCCCCTTGAGAGTTCTCAGCTGGGCCATAATGCTGGGGAGTCGGGTCACTGATGTAACGCTGGCTCTAACCTGACCTTGAGCATCTCTGCATCCAGGGCACAGAGCTCTCTTAACAGCCACTAGGAACATTAGTCCCTGGTTCCTGTTCTGCAGCTCCTGGTGTGTGAGAATTTCACATGAGGGAGAAATAATGAGATTTATGTGTTCCTGGGAACTGAACCTAATACCATCAAAACGCCACTGAAGTTACCTCCAGGTCCTTCAAGGAGGAACTCTCCCTTTCCATTTTGTGTACTTTAACGAGTGTGTATGTGTTTGGGGGGGGGGTTGGTTTTTTTCTTTCCTTTTTTTTTTTTTTAAAACAATTTCTAAAACCGTAAATGTAAATGTGCAAAACCCAAAAGAGTTGTGATGTATTTGAGGATAAATTTAACATATTCCAAGTGAAAGGTACCCTTATAACTTGATTTAAAATATACAAAAAGAAAATTATGTAACCAAAACGTGTGCACTATTCTGAAATTTTCAAAAGAACAAATATAACCTTAAGTTATAAAAATAGCATATAGGAAATGATTCATCTTTACTAACGCCCCTCGTAACACTTAAAGGACCTGTGGCAGTGAGACGATTAATAACCACTCCACTCCATCTGAAGCTCGGTTTACATTATGCTGTGTTTTGGGGACATGTACTGTTGCATGATACATATTCAGTTAGAAAAATATTAAATAAATGAGACCAACCTGCATCATTACTACGTAAATTATATAATTTATACTGTTAACATTTCATCAGGAAAAAAACTCCAACTTTCCTGTAAATGCCTTATTACATTTAAAAAAAATCGTTATATCCTCATTTATCTAGAATACATGGTCTCTTCTCCCTTCTTCCATGAGAGGAAGATCTCCAAAATAATTTTAGAAAAGAAAATATGATTATTGGTGCCAAAAGCCATGACTATGTTCATGCCCCCAACACAAGTTTTCAGTTTGCTGTTAGAGCTTACCTTCTTTGATTTTCTAATACCTCACAAGATGTAAATGCATTAATTTAATGCAGCCCTCAGTCGCTTTAAGCATTACATACAACTTTTTAATTGCTAGTTAATTTACACAAAAGTCTTCCCTTTCATTCATGGAATAAGCTCATCTTCTGAGATGTATCTGTTGCTAACTAATAAACATTTTTAGGTTAAAAAAACTTGCTGGAAACCACATAAAGAAAAATTTAAGCGAAAGGATTTCCCTGATTATCCATCACTGTCAATTATTCCTTACCCTTGCCAGGCACGCACCATCATAAGACGTCAGGTGAAAACGGACATTGTAAGATAACCCTATGGTGTGCAGTTCAGGGGAGAATGAACGGCGGTCTGGGTGTGCCCTGTGTGAAGCACAAGGAATCGCTCAGCTAGCAGAAAGTACCCCCCACGTCCCCATAATATACATCATCAAGAGCAGCCCTCGTCACTCCCTAATCACTAATCAACTCCTAGAGCATCATGTATGGAGCGGGAGCAAGATAGGCTACAAACGAGAAGAATGCCAAGGTCAAAGTTCTGTAGCAAACATTAAATGAAAACAATAAAAACACTATTAAATGGCACCTGTGGCTCAAGGAGTAGGGTGCCTGCCCCATATACCAGAGGTGGTGGGTTCAAACCTGGCCCCAGCAAAAAACTGCCAAAAAAAAAAAAAAAGAAAGAAAGAAAAAGAAAATAGTAAAAAAAAAAAAAAAACCTTTTAAATGAGAATAGTAAAAAAAAAACAAACCCACTCAAGATAATTTTAGAGAAAATCATGTTGTACGACACTGTCACGTAACCATTTTCAGTTTTATATTACGTTTAGATGTAATAAACGTAGATGTAGATATTTAGCTCCTTGCAATCATAGATATTTTATATTCTGCTTCTTATGGTTAACTTTGTATCGTGAGCATGTTTCCATATCTGTACATAGTTTTCACGACTGTTGCTTTTAATGGCTGCACCAAGGCAGAGCCCTTTCTGTCTTTTTAAATCTGTGTGTCCTCAGTGCCTGGGACAATGTTCAGTAAATTCTGATGAAAGCTAAGACTTCAAGTGTGGATGCCCAAATACCCCCATTCCAAGCCAGTTTCTTAATCTTCATGCCTTAGTTTTCTGGCCTATAAAATGATCATGATGACAAACCCATAGGTTTGTCATGAGAATTAAAACAGATTAAGAGATTCCTGATTGAGCTAATCTATATGAAGTTTTTAGAACAGTGTCTGGTACATCATGAGCAATCAGGTAAGCATGAACTATTATTCCTGATGTGTAAAATGACCTCAAGGCCACTAAGTTATCTCTTGTTTTTCCCATGGCAGATACCAATGCAAAGAACATCTGTATTTATATAATGTTTTGCTTCTGTTTAATTATTTCCTTAGATTAAATCCTAGAAAGCAGATTGTTGGGCCAAAGAGTTATCACCATGATTACTTTTTAAAAAATTCCTCTGACCTCTCTGCCCTTGAAGAAAATTTGGTGGTACTGAAAAATGAATACAAATTGATATGAAAGAGAAAGTAAAGCAAAGAAATCATCTTTTTATTTGACAACTGCAACAATAATTTAGTAAACACTCACTTTATTCCTAAAACTATGCAGACATCACACCAAAACCCTGGGTTCCATTTGATTGATTTCCTCAGTAAGTGTTTTCCAGTCTCCTACATGCTTGGTCCATTAGAGGATTAGTCAGAGTATGAAAAAATATGAACTGGTCTTTGTCCTTGAAGAATCAAAATCTATGCAAGAAGGTAAGATGTGAAAGTAAGTGATATGAGATTATATAATTAGGTGCCAAGTTATGTTTTTATAAGATCCCAAATCTATGGCACAGCCACTAAATGTTAGGCATAGTTAGCTAAGAAGTAAGGAGTAAGTGCTGGCTAGAACCACGTGCACACTTCAAAGCATTTTCAAAGACAACATCCAGTTGGCAGCAAAGAAAGATGTATGTATGTTACCACCCAAGTGGTGACTAAATTAAGCTTCTCCTTTCTTCTTAGAACCTAATGTTTTATAATTACTTTTAATCCACCCCAAACCAACAGGACGGCTTTGCATTTGAATATCATCAGCAGAAAAGCCCTCAAACTTCAGTTGTGAGCTTTAGCCAAGGGAGCCCATGAGTGATACTCAAGAGTGGAAATGGCTGGTGCACAGCCTCCATCCAGGACTGTGAGTAGATTCTGTTCAGGAAGGGTTTTCTGCCAGCTAAAATAGCAAAACTATCTCCACAGTTTTCAGGGTGCAGTGCTAATGTCCACGATCCAAGCCTCACACCACAAGCTCCAATGCCCTTCCATCCTCTCTCTTTGAGGTTGAACAAAATCATCCAGGAAGCCAAAGCCGCATGGAAGAAGCCCTTCAGCCTTTCCAACTGAGGAAGACTTCCCAGTTGCCCTAAAGCCTTTTTGTAAGGGAACCACCCCTAAATAAAGAGTTCTCTGGCCTTTAAAAATGGCCTTCCAAGCCTTCCTCTTGAGTCTTACACAAGAGCTATTAAACTGACTATTATGCTCAGATCCTCTTGAAGTGACAGGCTCCAGATTTCTCCACAAGGTTTGAGCCTCTCAGGCGATGTCTAGAAAAGGAGCTGCTTTGCCTAAACAGGTCCCAAAGCAGACAAGTGAAACTGTCTTCCTTATATGGTGAAAAACACCCTGTCCCTTTAAGGGCAAGAGACTTGTCTGCAGACAGTCCCTGGGAAGTTTGCAGACAGCCCCATCCTGTGTCTGATCCTTGCTGCTGTGCAGGTAAGTTCCCAAACCTTTTCTCCCCAATTTGCCCTCTATAATCGCTCTCACGGTGAGCTGGAAATGCTGTTACGAAAGGACTAGAGAATTTCAGGGTCAGCAGAGATGATGTTGTTGGGAGAAGTTTGAGCTGAAGGAAAAAACAAGGTTACTAGGGAAATGTGCAGTAATGCAAGCTGAGGATGCATCTCCCAGGGAGGAGGAGGCAGCAAGGTTACAGAAGGCCCTGAGGCCTTCCAGGACAGAGCAGGGGAAACAAACTCAGTAGAGGAAGAGGGACAAAACCTACCTAAGATCCTGCAGGGCTGAGTTTAGACTTTGAAGCTATGTAACCTGATGAACTGCAAGCTTAAACCAAACATAGCCAGGAGGAGACACTGCTTCTGCGAGTGCTGTAAAGCTTTGCGAGGGGCTGGAGCTCCAGGGCTGACTGCAGAGGAGAAAGTCTGGCAGAATGTTTGCAATGTCCATGGGCAGCGAAGGCTGCAGCCTTAACCCTTTGTGCATCCCAGCTTGTTAGCAGGTAGGGTTTGGTGGCCAAGAGCATGAGGTGAGGGCTGGGTGTGATTGTGTGGAACGCTGCAGTAGAAGACTAAATAAACAAGACTATGACGGTGGAAACATGCCTCTGGTATCCCCACAGTACCACATGCAGAGAAGAAAAAAATGTCTTAAGCTCGGAATTTCTGTGTCACCCACAGCAGAGGGCTAGAAGTCATCTCACTTAAGCTGATATCTCTCTGTTATTTACTAATTCTGCTTCCTGATTTGTTTTCTCCAATGGTCTGGGACCTCCTAGATATTAATTTGAAATTAACTAATAAAACTTTTTAGCAGTGGGGTGGCGCCTGTGGCTCAAAGGAGTAGGAAGCCAGCCCCATATGCCGGAGGTGGCGGGTTCAAACCCAGCCCTGGCCAAAAACTGTAAAAAAAAAAAAAAAAAACATTTTGGCAGTGAAAGATTTGCTAGCAGAAGTGTGTCTAGGAAAGTTGGAAATGTATACATACAGTTGGGTTTGGGGTTTTATGGATAGCATACAAAGAAATGGGCATGGTATCGGAGGAGAAACCCTTGATGGTCATTTTGCAGTGTACCTGAAGTCTTTTATCCAAGCTCAATCAACAGCTACAGCTAAGAAGAAAGTCCACATAGAAATCAAAAAGGAGAAATTCTGCGTAACAGAGTTCATAGTCATCTCTGCTCCTAGACGAATCTGGGGCCATTCACCACTCAGAGGCCAGTGGTTTCTCTCCAGTTGTTACGTGGGGGTGTGAACACAGAGGCTGGATTAAAATTCCTTACATACTTCATGCCTTTTAAACATACTCATTCATCTGAGTAGTCACTGAAGAATTCTTTTTATTATTAATTGACAAGTGCTCTATCCACTTGTCAGAGCTTTCTGAAGACAGAATGTTTGTGGGAAAAGATTTTGTTTTATCAACAGGGATTTGTTCCTGTGTGGGTTCTCTTGTCCTCCTGACTTCTGATAGGCAGACAAAGTGCCCATTATTCCTCACTGAATAGAAAGATCTGTTCCTCACTCTAAAATCACACAGGACTCCACGGGGGTCTTACCTGTTGAGAGAGACTGGTACCCCAAGCAAAACATTAACTTGTGTGTTCACAGAGTGGAAGGGGACAGGGTGCACGTGGATAGCTTTGCTTCATTTTATATCAGGCTAAATCCAGAAAGCAGTGTCAAATATTCTGCTTTTAAAAATGGATGCCGCCAAGAAAAATTCCACCCCCAAGCTGGAAAATCTCTAAAAGTAACATACTGTGATCTTTTATAATCTAAATCAAGGCATTTAAGAGGGAAAAAATGTGCCTTCTTGAATATTTCATGCAGGGAACTACCCATGATATATTGAGTCTATAACCTCACACAGACCATTGATTTTATCAGAGCCTCAGTTTCCTTACCATTAAAACTGTGGGTAGTCGGGAGGGACTTTCTGATGAAATGGAAAGAACAACTGGGCCTAGAATTGAGCAGATCTGGGTAAATTTCCAGTCCCTTCGTTTATACCAGCGGTTCTCAACCTGTGAGTCGTGACCCCTTTTAACAGTGAAAATAAATACATTGCGGCATTAGGAAGGTTGAGAACCACTGATTTATACCATAACATGCAAATTACTGGGCAATCTGAATCTCATTTGCCTTGTTTGTGAATTAAGTAAATAATTAACATGACTGTTAGCATTGGAAGAGCCCAGAATCCAGCCTCGTCTCCATAAATATTTTTTACTTCTTTTTTATTCTATTAGTTAGGAAACTCCATTGTTCCTTGGAAGAGGAAATAAGTTTTGAAAATGAAAACCAGCTCTGTCTCACAGCTTTTACCACAGTTAGGTCAACCCTCTCTTCCCATCCCCCCTCCAAGAAGAATGCCCAACTCCCTAGTGACCCCATTCCTAATTATTAACCAGGCTCATTATGTGGAAGTTCCTCTTAAAGCAAACCCATTTCCTCTTATTTTGTGTTCAGAGAATTAAAGAATAGTTAATTGTTTTACATTTTGGCTTAAAATTATTTTATATGATTGAAGAACATTGGTAAGACATCTTAGAATCTCCATGAAGACGGTATATGTCAAAGTGAGCCTCAAAAGCATTTTAAAGGAACTATTTTTTTTGTTTTCATAAGGCACCTCTTGCAGGTGCTTCAATAAGAACCAATTGCCACTTTTCCTTCATTCATACCATACTTAAGAAACATGATTATTGTTACTTTTAGCATTTTCCTTGTTTAGCTTTACAAGTGGGTTTGTTCAAGTAGGTTTATCTGACCTGTAGCAAAGCTGTGCATGATTCATTTTTAAACTGGAAACATTGTCCCCACCAGTTCAGAAAGGTGGTGATACATTTCAGCAGCAAAAACTTTCTATTGGAAGTATATATCACCGCATATGCATATACGTCTACTAGGAATCAAGAGTGTCATTTTTAACTAAAGTAAGGGCAGGTGCCTGCCATAGCTGATGGTCCAGTTGGGGATTAATATCACCTTTTTCAGGAGATTGGCATCTAGCGCCCTCTTGGCCACGTAAAGTAGCTTTGGAACTCTGCTGGTTCTTCTATGCCCCTGAGCCTAGTTCTATGGTCTGCATAATGGGAATGATAATAATACCTATGTACATGGTAGGGACGAAACATGAAATGGAGCAGAGTGAGTGCTCAATAACTATTTTGGATCTGAATGCCCAATAGTCTCCAGCAAAATGCTTGCACCTTAGTAATATGATACTAACCCTATATCCTATCTACACACTTTAGAACAATCTGCAAGTATTGGTATATGTCTAAGGATATATAAATTCAATTTCTAATAAAAATGTAAGTTTCTAATTAGGTGGAACCAAAGGGAAATGGGTGCCGAGGCGATCACAGGTCCATTGCAGGGGTTAACTTTGGAAACGGCCTACAATGCAGATGTGGTTAAAAAGCTGCTGGGTCTCACAGGGCCTTGAATTGGTTGTATTCTTTAAAGACAGTTTTCAACTTTTTACCCCACGAGAAGTACTTCTGTGTCTGGTGGCCTAGAAGGAGTTGGGATGGGGGAAAGCAGGTGGTCTCTGTTGAAAAGGTGAAGTAGGAGACTGTTGGGCTGGTGAGTCGCCTGACACACTCTTGGCTCCGTCCTTTCTCCAACTGTTCACCTTGTGCTTGGCCAGCGCAATGCATTCAAGAAACCACCAAGCTGGGGAAGTTTGAGGAAGTACCTAGCCCAGCTTCAGCCAAAGCTGCACGTGAAAGAATCAGAGGGGAAGAGACTGAAGTTCAGTCAGCTGCTGCCTGAGCTGAGGCTTCTGCTTGAATATTCTCCCCAAACGTCATCTTGTAACACAAGCCCATGGTGTTGTAGTGTGCTCTGGGTCTGTCCTTTGTGTTTACGGCACATTGATATCCTGCCAGTGGGAAATCCATCACCTCCAGGGTGGGTAGTGCTGACATGACCGTGGCCTCTGTGAGGGTCATTGCTTCCTTAGTCCGTCCCTGATGAATCATCAAGTGAGTAGTCTTCTCCCCAACTTAATCACTTCTATGTCCTGTTCCTGCTTTCTCCTCACGATTGTAGTGGTTCCCAAACTAGAGAGAGTAGGTGTGAAAATTACCCAGAAGGTTAGTTAACTCACAATTTAGTAGGTCCCATCTCCAGGTCTCTGATCTGTAAGTCTGAATGGAGGCTTGAATATTTGCTATTTCAAACACGTTCACAGGTGGCCTGGGAGTCACACCTTGGGAACCACTCCTCGGGTCCAACACGACATGTCCCTCCAGTGTTCTCAGTCATCAGCCCCTCCTCCCACCATCCCACATCCAAGTAATTCCTCCTTCATTCTGGGTGTGAAGTGCACTCTTTCCCTCACCACAGTGAGTTCTAATCACCACAAACACCAGGGTAAACACACACGTTATTTGGAATTCTCCCAACTACCCCACAAATTGGATATGATGAAACAAACAGAAGATGACCTAGGTGATGAAAAGCAGATAGGATATTCACATTCAGATTTATCTGACAAGTTTTGCTCTTTCTACAGTTCCAAGCAGAGCTGGCAAATAAAATTTTAACCTGTCAGTCAAGTCCACCTCATTGGTAGCAGCTGCCTGGTACAGTGGGTGGAGGACCCCAGGAGGACGGGAGGCTCCTCCGAATGGAATTCTAGACCCACTGAGCTACGCCCATGAGGGTGCTGGAGGGGACAGTGACAACTGTGAGCACCTGTTATGTGCCATCCCCACAGGAAGGTCTCACCTTGTCTGTAAAGGGTCAATTTTGTTAGGACCTAGGATCCGATGAGAGGGGCATATTCACCTTTGTTCCACAGGGAACAATAAAACTCACTTCCTTGTCTCTCCCTTTCTCTGAAGGGTGAATCTGAGCTTTTGAACCTAAATTTGAGAAGATATGGTCAACTGTGATATAACGTGAAATGCAACTGGTACGTAGATAGTAGTGACCATCGTAGGCATTTTGCTGTAAAGACGTGGGGACACGGGAATTATGTTACTTACAGTCCATGTGTGCTGTTCAGTGTGACCTCTCTAACGGATTGCCTTCTACCAAAATAATCCACTGTGATTTAATAAGGAGGCAAAGACATTTCTAGTTTAGTTCTTCCCTCTATTGTTCATAATCATTCTGTGTGGAACTTGTTATTTTTAGTGTCTTGGCCCTTTATATGAAAAACGAATTTGCTAATTCCTTTCTCCGGCATCCTAACAGTTATTATGAATGGGATTAAATGACATACAATTTAATGGCATCTATGTTATTTGATCAACAAATGTGTATAAAAATGTGTATCCCCAGGCACTGGGGATATAGCAGCAAACAAAACAGATTATTCTCATGGAACTTGCATTCTACAGAGAGGACACAGAAAATAAACAAGGGGGCAGATAAAGAAGAAATCTGTGGATAGGGATCCAGGGTGCACGGTGAGAGACACGCACTCCGTGTTTGCGTTCACGGGTGCATTTTAGATGGACTGATCATGGAAGGGCTCTTTGAGGAGGTAACATTAAATGTGGAAAAAATGCTCCAGACAGGACAAACAGCCACTGCAAAGATCCAGAGGTTGACCACAGGCAAGACCAAGTTTCTATAGGCTAGTAGAAGGTCTCCTCTGGGGGTTACAGCCCCAGACCTTTGCCCAGAGCGGTGTTTTTGAACTGTTTTGATCTCACAGCACGCTCAAACCTATAGATAAACTTGCATGGCACATTTAAATTATGTTGCTTAAAAAAAGATTAAATATATATATATATATTAATATATATACTGGGAGCAGATCCTGTGGCTCAAACTCATAGGCGCTGGCCCCATATGCCAGAGGTGGTAGGTTCAAACCCAGCCCTGGCCAAAAACTGCAAAAAAAAAAAAAAATAAAAAATAATAATAATAATAATAATAATATACTTACTGTGCTTTGAACTTCTTTTAAAAATAATTTAATTAGTGATCCTAAAAAATTTTTCATGGTGCACCTGTTGAAAATCATTGGTATGCATGGGCTGGTTTGCACATAAAGTGCTGGAGTCCAGGACAGAGCACAACTGACCTCTGGGGAGCAGGCAGGAGGGATGCTAACTTCCTTGCATAGCTTTTGACAGACTCATTGGAGGTTTGCCTTGCTCATATTGTCCTGCAAATATTGTCTTTATTGAGAAATCCTGAAGTACCTCTAAGGCCAAGTTAAGAAGTTTGAATTTTATCCCAAGGACAGAGGGAAGCTACTGGAGAGTTGTAAGCTTTAAAAGACAAACTTGAAAAGATCACTTTGGCTACAGAGTGGAGAGCAAATTGCAAGGGGGAAAAGGTGAAAGCTGGGAAATTCAATGGGAAGCTCTCTCAGTAGTCTAGAATGGAGATGAAGGGGCCCGGACAAAAGCATGGAGGGGAAAGGTTTCAAAAGTATTTTTACCTTCAAGAAGAAGGCTACTAAATAAATACAAAATGCTGCTTCCCATGTCACCCCTATCTTATCCTTTTTTTTCCCTGGAGAGATTCTTCAGTTTCCCAATCAGCTGGTTTCCTCTATATTATTTAAGAAAACTTTGTGGCAGCAAATTATAGACCACCGTGGTCATTCAAATGCAAGGCCTTATCCTCTTGCTCTTTAACCTGGCATAGCCATCTGCATTTCAAGTCGTTCATTGCTCAGGAAGGTAATCAATTTGATTTGGGCTTGTAAAAAGGGATAAAATTACTTGTGCTTCTTGAATAACAATATGTGATTTCTTTCTCTGAAGGGTCAATAGGAATTAGCCTACATATATCATTTTACTAAACTGGTGTCTAATCCCATGAATAACTGGGACCAAGTCTACATTGAATTTGCTGAAAGAGTAGCATTAAGTGAACACCAAAATCTCGTGAAGAGTCTGCAGGCATTTCAGCAAGAATTTTACTTAGGAGTTAAAGCCTCACAGATAGTTTCCAGGTCCATCAGCTCCTCCCCCACAAAGACAATTCAGCTTTAGAAAACCACCTCTTGTCTCTCTGCACAGCTATCTCTTCATTTTTTTTTTTTTTCAGTTGGTCTTACTCTTCTTTATTTTATTATTATTTTTTTTCTTTATTTTTTATTGTTGGGGATTCATTGAGGGTACAATAAACCAGGTTACACTGATTGCATTTTTTTAGATAAAGTCCCTCTTACAGTCGTGTCTTGCGCCCAAAAGGTGTGGCATACCCCAAAGCCCCACCCCCCCCTCCTTCCCTCTCTTTGCTCTTCCTTTCTGATTTCATTTCTTTTCTTTTCTTTTTCTTTTTCTTTTTTTTTTAAGCAGGAACTCAACTTTATTGTGTCAAGCAGCCACTTATATAGAGCATGGGGAAGGGGCGGGGAAAGAAGGCAGGGGATGAGGTGCGTGACAGGGTTGGGCCAGTGGCATGGTACCACATTGGCTGTATCTAGGTAGAGGCAGTTTCAGGCCGGGCCTTGCTGAGTCATTGCTACACGGAAGTAGCTCAATGGATCTACTTCTAGTCAGGCTCCGGAAGTTGCACTAAGCCTCAGGCACATGGCAGGGCCCAACAATTCCCTCTTTTGTTTTTTGTATGGCGGATAAACATAGCCCCTGTCTTAGGTTGCCTGCTCTTGCAGTTTCAGTCTTACCCGTCATGGGGATACAAACAT